>LPNX010957514.1:343566-512868 GCA_001517045.1 Pseudotsuga menziesii | reverse complement strand
TAGTGGTGCTTCCAAACATATGACAGGATTCAAGGAATCCTTTGTGAAACTATCTGAACATGAATCACCTCACAAGGTGAAACTCGGAGATGACTACTAGTATCCAATAAAAGGTAGTGGTGAATCCTCATACAAGCTAGACTCTAGAAAGTCTATCAAGATGAAAGATGTATTGTTTGTACCTGGAATAAATAAGAACCTCCTCTCCATATCTGCATTGGATGCAACAGGAATGAGGGTTGCATTTGTAGATGGCCAAGTCCTCATGTGGCCAAAGGGAAAGTCTTTCGATGATGCAGTAGTGATTGGGGAACAAGAAGGAGGACTATACAAATTGAAGGGCCAACCAGAACAAGCTTTGGTTCATGACTCTGTAGAACCAAATGAGCTTTGGCATAGAAGGCTTGCACATGTGCATTACAGAGCACTACCACTTGCAATCAAAGATGTTGAAGGTCTCCCAGAAATGCAGACAAAACATGAATGTGTATGCAAAGGATGTGCGAAAGGGAATAACACAAAGAAGACATTTCCAAGTAGCGACATCAAGGCAAAAGGAATCTTGGAAATCATCCACTCCGATGTATGCAGTCCAATGTCATCTAGTTCACTAAGTGGGTATGTACACTATGTTTCTTTTATTGATGATTTTTCTAGAAAGGAATGGATATACTTTATGAAGAACAAAGATGAAGTATTCAGTAAGTTCAAGGAATTCAAAGCCTTGATTGAGAATCACACAGAAAAGAAGATCAAGACCTTTCGATCAGATAATGGCGGAGAATTCACATCAAATGAATTCAAAGAGCTATGCAAAGACTCAGGGATTAAGAGGGAGTTATCCACTCCATATAATCCACAACATAATGGGATTGCAGAAAGAAAGAATAGAACGATCATGGAAGCGGCAAGGGCCATGCTTCATGATCAAGATCTTCCCATGCATCTATGGGCAGAAGCTGCCAGAACAGCGATATATGTACAGAACTGTACTCCACACAGAGTACTCGAGACCAAGACACCTGAAGAAGTCTTCTCTGGCAAGAAACCAAAATTCAGCCATCTATGAATATTTGGATGTCCTGTATACATACACATTCCAAAAGAAAAGAGAACGAAGTTAGATCCTTCATGAAAGAAGGGTATATTTGTGGGATACTTTGAAAGATCGAAGGCTTACAGAATATACTTTCCAGGGTTCAAGAAGATTGACATTAGCAGAGATGTAGCATTTGACGAAGATTTAGCGAACATCAAATCGAGGAAGAGACTAGTTGTAGAACCTAAAGAACCAAAAGCACCCAGAATTCATGATACAACCATGAACGAAGAAATTCAAGAAGAGGATTAAGAATTAGAAGAACCTGTGGATCCACCTCAGGAGAAGAATCCTCATAAGAGGAAACCTGCTTCGGTATGTGAAACTATCCAAGGTGTAGAAATATATGGAGCTTCAGAAGAAACACACAGAGGAAGAAAGAGAACTAGGTCCTGCTCCAGTTATGTAGCCTTGCTATGTGACATTATTGATAAAGAACCTTCCAACTATGAAGAAGCGACAGAAAGGAAAGAATGGAAGGATGCTATGATCAAAGAGTTTCAATCGATCATGAAGAATGATGTTTGGGATGTTGTCCCAAGACCATATGGGAAGTCCATTGTAACTTCCAAATGGATCTGCAATATCAAGCATGCTGGAGATGGCAGCATAGAGAAATATAAAGCAAGATTTGTGGCTCATGGTTTCTCCTAGAAAGAAGGAATAGATTATGAAGAAACTTTTGTACCTGTAGCCAGATACACTTCCATCAAATTAGTACTTGCTCTGGCTGCAGTGATGAAATGGAAGATACACCAGATGGATGTCAAGACTGCCTTCTTGAATGGTCTAATAGAAGAGGAAGTGTATGTGGAGAAGCCACTCGGTTTTGAGGCACATGACAAGGAGTCTCATGTGTGTAGATTGAGGAAAGCCCTGTACGATTTGAAACAGGCACCCAGGACATGGTACGGCAGAATTGATGGCTTCCTATCCAGTTTGGGCTTTACCAAGAGTAAAGCAGATTCCAACCTTTACTACAAGGTTGAAGATGGAAAACCAGTGATACTCCTACTGTATGTGGATGATTTGTTTGTAACAAGTATGGATGGGTTGATTACTGATATGAAGAGGATACTTGCTGCCGAGTTTGAAATGAAAGACTTGGGTATGATGCACCATTTCCTAGGCATGGAGGTGTGGCAGAATGCAGATGGAATCTTCCTTGGACAAGGGAAGTATGCAGTAGAGATTCTGAAGAGATTTGGGATAATGGACTGCAAGGCCATAACCACACCTATTGCATCGAACCTGAAGCTATTGAGTGGTGCTTCATTAGAAGCAGTTGATCCTACAATGTATCGTCAGATGATTGGGTACTTGATGTACCTGACGAACACGAGACCAAATATTTGCTTTGCTGTGAACACCTTGAGCCAGTTCTTCACAGATTCGAGATATGTTCACTTGATTGCTGCAAAGCATATTCTGAGGTACCTGAAGGGTACAGTTGATTATGGGCTCAAGTACGAGGCAAATCAGAAGATTAACCTGGAGGGTTATGTTGATTCAAATTGGGCAGGCAGTGCCATCGATAGGAAGAGTACTTCAGGATGCTACTTCAGTATGGGATCAAGTATGATCTCTTGGTTTAGTAGGAAGCAGTCCTGTGTGGAACTAAGTACAGTTGAAGCAGAATATGTCGCATCTTGTTCAGCTAGTTGCGAGGTAGTGTGGCTGAGAAAGCTACTGTCTGATTTATTTGATCTCCAGTTGGATGCTACTTGTATATATTGCGACAACCAGAGTTGTGTGAAGTTGTCAGAGAACCCAGTGTTCCCTGACAAGTCAAAGCATATCGAGATCAAGTATCATTATATAAGGGATATGGTGCAGAGAGGAGCAGTGAAGCTCCAGTATGTTGCAACGGACGAACAGATAGCTGATGTGTTGACGAAGCCATTGGCCAGAGTGAAGTTTGAGTACTTCAGGGAGAAGCTTGGTGTTCTCCAGATCGAGGTTCCCTCCAAAGGGAAATGATGAGACCTAGAGCCATTTTGACATGGTGAGAGGATTAGGTTCCTTCCATGGTCAAATGTAAGGGCTAATCCATTCTGTCATGGTGAGAGGATTTGGTTCCTTCCATGTCAGATGTGAGTGCTAGAGCCATTCTGACATGGTGAGAGGATTAGGTTCCTTCCATGGTCAGATGTAAGGGCTGAGCCATTATGTCATGGTGAGAGGATTTGGTTCCTTCCATGTCATATGTGAGTGCTGAGCCATTTTGATGTGACTGTAGGATTGGTTCCTACATGATCATATATAAGTGCTGAATTACATTTTTGGAATGGAGGCACCTAGTCAGTTACCAGGAATACTCAGTCTCGGACTGAGGTCCATTCTGATATGACTGTAGGATGTAGTATTGCATGATCAGATGTGAGTGCATGGCCATTCTGATGTGATTGAGGGATGTGTTCCCACTTGATCAGATATAAGGGCTAATACCATTCTCTGGGAGAATGGAGGCACCTGGTCAGTTACCAAGAATCCTTAGTCTAGGACTGAGAGCCCTTTTGATGCGATGTTTTCGAACATGGTCCAATGTAAGTGCAGATCCTTTCTGACAAGATGAGGTTGGATGTAAGTGCAGAGCCTTTTTGACAATATGAGTTCGGATGTAAGTGCAGAGCCTTTCCGACAAGATGAGGTCGGATATAAGTGCTGAGCCATTCTAGCGCGATGTGTTTACACATGGTCAGATATGAGTGTTGGGCCTTTCTGACAAGATGAGGTCAGATGTAAGAGTTGGGCGGGCCATTTTGACTTAGGGTCAGATATAAGTGCTGATGAAGACCTACATGAAGGGTAGGCCTACAAATAGCATGAAAAAGGGTTGGCTCTGTAGAACTTCCTGTGACGAGAAGAATCGAGAGATAGCACTATTCCGAGATAGCACCGATGATGATGGTACATACTTGATGATGATCTAGATCAAGTGATGATCCAGATTTGATCATGATACAGTGATGATGATCTAGCAGTCATGATGATCCAGATCCCGTGATGAAGAATACTTGAAGAAGAAGATGACTTAGAAGAAGACTTGAAGACGAAGGTGACATGAAGATGAAGAAGACTTGAAGATGATGATGACTTGAAGATGAAGAAAACTTGAAGATGAAGACAACTTGAAGATGAAGATGACGAGATGATCCAGTCGATACAAAGAAGAAGACTAGTGTTGAAAATTCTGTCACAAGAATACCTTCCTAGTTAAGAGGGAGTGTTGATGTATTTTTAACTTCGGAATGTATTCACTTTTATATCTTATGTCTTATACCTTGATGTTTATTCCAGGAAGTGTCTATAATGTATTTGAGTCAAGTCATACCCCGATGTTCCTATCAGGAGGTTCTATAATGTAAACAAGTCATTGTGGGTAACCCTCGTATTGTTCAAGGGTTAAAGTCCCCGCAGTTCCGGGGCACTAGGGTTATTAGACTCTCCGAGAGAAGTCGGCCCTAGTGAGTCATTGTCAAGTCGGGAATTAGTATAAATAGAGAGTGAGCCTCTCTATTTATCACACACTCACTCACACTCAGTTGTAACGCATAGCTGAGGAAGAATAAGTTGTTGGGGCTAGAAAGAAAGAGGCTACTGCTATCGGGATATCATCTTACTATTTTTTGGGGCTTTGCTATTTGGTGTTGATTCTATCTCTGAGGAAGTTGCGGGGTTTTCTCCTTTATGGTTTCCCCAAGGAAAATCTTTGTGTTCATTGCCTTATGTGTTTGATTGTTGTGCTTGTTATTCTCTCAGGTTAAGATCCTAAGTTAATGTTAGCTTAAATGATAAAAATCTAACATTTTCTCACACCTGGGAGTTTAATGCTGCTTTTTAGGAATTTTAACTCGCCAAGGCCTATTTATACGCCAAGTTAAAAGGTTTTTTTATCATTTTTGTTTAACGAATAAAGTTAAGAAACTGCTAAGTTTTTTTCCATTTGGGCTTCACGTACAGTTAGTGGCGATACACTGTGGAGCTCGCATGGCGTAGCGTTTCCTAGTGTCTTCAACTACGCATAGCCTCCGGCCTGCCATGTTGGTTTTCATGTTCCTTTTCTTTCAATTGGTTGGTGATTGGAATACGAAGTTGTCCATTGTCGATAGGTTGAGCAGAGGTAGTTAGGTTTTGTCATGGCTTAGTTAAAAAGGAGGTCTTTTCCTGTATAACGTTTAGGTTTAACTGTTGTCGACATTTTTAGGTTTTCCCTAGTCACCTACCCACTCACAGATCCTTAGTCAGTTAGGTGAATGATGGATATTTAGGGGGGCAAGTTTTCTGTCGAATAAAGGCCAGCTTGCGCCTCGCCTATGGGCATTACTGAAGGTCGTTGTTTCCTTTGCATTATGTTAGGTTTCTTTTCTGATGCTTTGAGTCTGCCCTTGCTGCGCCAATCCCTTTGGGGCATTTTTCTGCCCTCAACCTGCTGGATCATTTCGCTTCTCTAGAGGCCCGAGTTTTTCGCTGGCATGGAGCAGTCCTGGTGCTTTCCTTTAAGTGTTAGCATGAACCCTAATTTCATCATCTTGGGAAGACCCAGGGGTTTTCAGTTTTTTATCCTTCGGCCGCAGGAGGTTGAGCACAGAGTTTCAAACTTGGGGCGTAGTGCTCAGTTTGGACGGAGCCTTGTTTCGAATCACAAACCTTGTAGGATCTTAACAACCTTTCAGTAGTGTGCCTTTTCTAAAAATGTAGAAAATGAGACTGTTTTCCAACCAAAAGCTTTATTATCTAATATTTGACCTTTTTTACTGCAATGTGTTGTGCCTATCTTGATGGGAGAAAATGGCAGAGTAAGAAGAAAGGATGTTTTGAAACTATTTGCTCAGTACCTATTATTACTTTCATTTCTTATTTGAATGCATTAGTTTTTGTAATTTGAACGCTTAGACATGTTTTGTATTTTCATAGGTACCACTCAGCGTAGACATCATGACGAAGAAGGGGAAGAAGAACCCTAAGATTATCGAGTACGATTCCGACACAGAAGTTGCAGAGGTCGCGTTAGCACTGAGAACTGAAATAGTGTATGAAGACACTAAGGCAATCACAAGTAGAGCTTGAGTTCAAATGGGGCCAGATCTACCCCATGTTGGTTGAAAGAAAAGTGCCAGAAGTTGGTTTGGAAGACCTAGCTTTGTATGAGAACATATTGAGGTCCGGATAACTAAAATAGCCACTAGGCCAGAGATTTTTCCCGGTGCAGAGGTCATTGGATGGATGTTTCCCAAAATAGACACAGTAAGAATGATGATAAATGATGAGGAGGGAAAACCTGTTGCATCTTTCGCACCTACATTCATTTCAGCAGCCTACAGTCTACCAGAAAAGGAAATAAGTGTAACAACAAAGTGGGTTAGAAGTCTGAAGCTTGATTATACAGCCACAGTAAAGATGATGGTGGCTAAGGGAAAGACCTTTCGACACAAACAATCAGGAGAATATGAGACTGCCCATCTTCGAACCCCTTTCAAGATAATAGCATTGATGATGAGCAAGCTGTATGGTAGGGCTGATGGGAAGATGTATAATTTTGTTTGGATTCCCCTCATGTACTACGTAGACATGGAAGGAACAATTTTTAACTGGGTAGATATAGTTACCACGAAATTGGCCAAATGTGTCAAAGCAGCTCAGGAAGGTTTGAAACAGAGCAAAACAGAATTTTTTATGTCTTCTTTTTTGATAGATTGCATACTATACCGTCACAGGTTTGAGAAGCTTAACTGTGTGTGGAAAGGAGGGAAGGCCCCTATATACACGACATATCATATTTTGGGAGCCCATAAATATCGCAACCATTACCAGTTGATATGTGAGGAATTCATAAGGCCCCTGTATAAGTTGATCTTTCTAGAGGAGTGTCCATGTTTGTCAGAGGTAGCTGTAGAATCAATCAAGGAATATGGAGATTATTTTTTCTCTAAAGAAGGCACATATCTAAGGATGTATGGAGGCACCAAAGCACCCTCACTGCTACCCAAATATGCAACTGATTACATAGTACACAAGGAAGCAGTTAGACAAGTATTGATGGATGGTTTGGAAACCATTTGTTCGATGTAAAGAAAGTTGTGTTCCCACCAGTACCTTTTTATGTAGGGAGCTACAAGTTCAACAAGGTCAAGAGTGCTCCAGAGTTCGTCAAAGAACTGGAGATTTTCCATTTTGGAGAGAAAATCTTTCACCGAAATAATTCACAAGGAAAGGTGGCAGCTTACAAGGCAGCTCACAATGTGAATTTCGAAGTAGATAAAAAGGAGCAAGTGTTCAGGAATGTCTACAGCATGGCAGCTTTGAGCAAGCGTTTGAAGGGAAATACATCTGGGTTCAAGGGAAGTAGCAGTAGCAATCCAAAACCAAATGAAGGAGAAGAAGAAGCTGCAAAGAAGGCCCAAGAAGAAAGTGCTCGAAGGATTGCAACAGGAGCAAAGAAATTGTTGGTAGAGGAAGCACAGAGGGATAAAGCAGAAGCTGTCAAGTAAAAGAATGCAGAAGTTATTTTGGAGAAAATTGCAGAGTTAGAAAAAGCCATAGCTCAAGAAGCTGCAAACCTTGAGCAAGGAATACAAGATATAGAAGGGCCTACAGAGCGGAAAATCCAGGAAAATGAAGAAGTTTTAGGTGGTGGAGGTCAGGAGAAAAGCCCTATTCGGGATAATCCAGAGAACCCTCCATCCACATCCAGCAGCATCCTTACCGGGGGTCATGTTCCCATAGTTCAAATGGGGCTAATACCATTTACCCCATCTAAACAGTACGATGTGTCATGCTTGGAGGATATTCAATTTGATCCTAAAACAAAATCCATTACGTGTAGGACAGAGAAAACCTTGAGGGTAGGGACTCAGCCACCAGTGACCACAGTGACAGAGAGGACGGTCATGAGTAATGTAGAAGAACACCCAAAGCAATTAGTTTCTATGGGCATTGCAAATTCTTATGCCAATGCTCACAATATTGACAAGCTTACAAAAACCATTGAGCAGTATAAGGGGATGGCCGAAATGAAGGAAGTTTTGAGGAAGGACGAAAGGGTAGGCCGAGAATCAAAAAGAAAATATGAAGCTACCCTATTAGACTTTGAGAGGCTTCAACATGGACAACAAATTTTAGAAGAAGAGTGGGACAATTTGAAGTTATCCAATGAATATTTAAGTAAAGAGAAAGGAGATTTAGAAAAAAAGGTTGCAGAAGGCAGAACAGTATGAAACCCAAGTGGCAGCATTGGAGGCACAAAAGAGTTCATTGGAGGTGTTGTTAAAGATGGAAAATGAGCAAAGAATAGATATAGTGCCTTTGACAAAGCATGCCCTCATGCTCAGAAATAAAATATATCAGATGTAGGTCCATATAGTAGATGAGGTGTTGAAGGTCTGGTAAGCAGAAGCTAGGTTGGAAGAAATTTCAGGCATAACTTCTCAATTTAAAGACAAGACCCGGGATGTCATGGAAATCCTTCAAGGGCGTTTGACTTGGTTGGAAACAACCGAGGAACCTCCAACAAATGCACCGATCAAAGACTCTAAGATAGTGAAGCTGGAATATGAGCTGATAGGATTTGGGAATAAAGCTGCTGAGGAGCTAATAGAGGCAGCCTAGAGAACTAAATACTTTTGCACAGAGTTCTGTAGAAAGGTACTTACAACTCACAACCATTGCCAAACATCTTCCAAGAATAGGTTAGATGAATTACCAGAGCATGAAGATCACTTGAAACAATTGCATGCTAGATGGGAGGAGGATGGGTTGGGCATTCAGCTGATCAAAAGTCTGGATGAAAGAGTGGTAAAGAATGTAATTTCCCAGGCAGCAGTAAGCATCTGTCTATTAGAAGATCAACTTTGAGTGCTTCCAGCCAGGATGGCTAATATAAAATCTCAAGTTTCCAAGCATGAGGTCACTGTTAGATTTCTAGAGCCATCAGAGTTTGAGACAATAGTGATAGACGCCAAGACACGGAAGTAGTTTATTAATGAGGTGGTCGGGTCCACTTAGAATGTTTGTCTTATTGACACATATTTTGTAATATTTATGTTTTGCTTAAATTAGCAAGCTCACTAGGAGACAAAGTCATTTTTGTAACCGATTTGTAAAGGAATCCCAAAGGGCAGGAAGACCAAAAGACATTTCAAATTGTATAAGTATAGGTAGAGTCGATGAAGCACGGGACTTTTCCATGCTATCTTTTGTGAAGTTTATTGTAAGAAGAACTATTTCCTTTTATAATAAAGAAAAGCCATATTTTCTGCTGGAGAAGGAGCTGTAAAGTTTCAAATGCATGCTGTAGATTGGTTGAGTGTCGAATTATTTCTATTTCAGCTTATTCTACGAACTGTGAGATCATTCTGACTTATGAATTACTTCCATGTTATGAATGATTTTCTGTTATTCTTATGAAACTTATGCAGTATATTGAGTAATGAATGTTTCAACCAACAATGATTTATCTCTATGTTTATCTTTCTACATGTATTCATGTATTCTGAATTATGAACAGTTATTTGTAATATTCTTTATGCATGTTTTACAGTACATTACTCACCATTAAATATAATATTGCTCCCTAGGGATAGGTTAGATAGAATTAGTTAACTTAGCATAGTTTTTATTTGTTTGTGATTTAGAAGCAAAAGGGGAAATAAGACGAGAGGTAAGAACCTGCGCATCACATTGTGAACTATTTGATGTCTCTATCGATTGCACTTAGATTAGGCACTTGCATATCATATATAAAATAAAACTAAAAAATACACTTAAACGGTGGACCAGGCCGCAACCGGTAAAACAAACTTAAATTGTTACTTGACCTGCGGTAGCCGGACCGTAAACCAGATGGATTCCCCATATCAAACAATAACGAGCTAATTGGGAACGTTTATTGGGGAGAATCCCTACTATTGTTACCTGGGATTTTCCAGGCCTCAACACCCCTCAAACTTCCTTTCGCCTCATCTCCCACACTTCTCCACAGTCATGATGAAGCACCAACTCCTCCCCCTCATACCTCCTTTCGCCTCCCACACTTATCTGCAATCATGATGGAACATTAACTTAATTCATTGTTAATGCAAGCATGGTGTGAGGGTGGGATAATAAGCATGGTGCTAGTTTTTGGTGTATTTACATGGATTTTGGGAGATGTTCTTATGTGTCTAATGGACAATCAACAATGACGGTAATACTTAACTCTTCCCCCTCATACCTCCTTTCCCCAATCAACAATCTCGTATCTTTGTGTTGGTGCTTTGCTAAATTTAATAGGATACTAACTTTGAAGAACCATGGGGTTGTGACAATTCAAAGCATAAGCTAAAACATAGCATACCAAAACCTTATGAAACATCGGGCTCTTCTCAACATTAGCTTGTAGAAATAGGCATTAACAAAAGATTGAATTTGACTTGTATTCATTGGTCTTCACCATTAACATAACTAATAAATGCAAAAACAATTAACTAATGTTGGCAACGTCAAACACTAACAACTAATGCGAGTAATTACATTATTCAACACTCCCCCTTAATTACAACCATTACAAACATCACCACAAAGAAAGTCTAGGTGATATATCTAAAATTCAAAATTGCTTCTTGCTAAAGGCTTGGTGAATATGTCTGCTAGTTGGTCCTTAGATCCACAAAACTATAAATTGATGTGTCCATCATTCACAAACTCACCTATGCAGTAATAGTGAATGTCAATGTGTTTACTTTTGCAATGAAACACACAATTCTTGGACAAGGCAATGGTTGAGTTGTTGCCATAGAATATATGAGTTGGCTCCTTTTTTTCATGTGCAAGACCACTCAAAAGTCTCCCCACTCATATTGCTTGACATGATGTTAAAGTTGTTGCTACATATTCCACTTGTGTTGAAGATGTTGTAACAATAGGTTGTTTCTTGGAATCCCATTAGGTCAAACTTCTACCCAAATGAAATGGATACCCATAAGTACTCTTCCTATCATCAACGTTGCATGCAAAATCACTATCTATATATCCAACATGTGTGTTATCTTCAAAATCGGAATACAAAATATCATAATTTGATGTTGCAATCATTTTCAAAACCCTGTGTAGAAGATTGAGACATTCTCAATCATCTACACATGGTTTGAGAATGTCTCAATCTTCTACGTAGGGTTTTGAGAATGTATCGATCTTCTACATAGGGTTTCCAAAACGATCACAATATGACCATCTATGAAAGCACTAATTCCATAATCTTATGTACCTTCAATGTACCTCAAAATCCTCTTGCCAACATTCGAGTGAGAGTCTTTGAGTGACTCCATAAATCTAGAAATAAGACTGTATACATACATAACATTTGGTTGGGTAGTTGTAAGATGCATGAAGGCTACCTACCAAACTCTTATACATTATGGAATTAATTTATGCTCCTCTATCATGTTTGCTCAATTTTGTGCCTTTTGCAATAGGCATGGTTGTTGGTTTACACTTGTCCATTCTAAATCTCTTCAAAACATATGAGGTATATTTATGATGACAAATAAAAATTCCTTATAGATATTGTTCTACTTCTATATCACGAAAATACTTCAATAAACCAAGATTAGTCATCTCAAATTCTTCTTTCATGGTTGTTTGGAATCCACTCAAAACCATGTTTCCAGTATATATCACATCATCAACAACAACAAAAATTGTTATGATCTTACCTCATCGATCTCTTTTGGGGTAGATTGTGGGCTCATTGTTGCTCATGTTGAATCCATAGTAAAGAAAATAGGATTCAATCCAGCTATACCAAGCTCTTGGAGCTTGCTTCAAACCATACAATGCTTTCTTCAACTTATACATTTTGTGCTCTTGTCCTTTGAATTCAAATCCTGGTGGTTGATCTATATAGACTTCCTCTTCTGCCATTCAAGAAGGTTGATTTAAAATCCATTTGATAATCTAAGCACTTAGTTTGAGCTGCAACAATCAAAACTGCTTTGAATGTATCCAATCTTGCTACTAGAGTAAATGTTTCTCCATAATCCACGCTGGGGTGTAGAACAAAACCTTTTGCTACAAGTCTTGCTTTGTGCAGCTCCATTGTGCCTTTCTCATTCAAGTTCATCTTATATACCCATTTAACTCTAATGTTGGTCTTATCTATTGGAAGATATACAAGATCTATGTCTTCTTTCTTTCATTGGCCTCTATTTTTTCATTCATTTCTTGAACCACTATTATTCCTTCACTACTTCTTCAAAATATATTGGTTGATAAGACATCAAGGAAAAATATTCTTTGTCATCATCGAGTTGTTCATAAATGTCTTGCAATATTCTTGTCTTGTGGTTTCTTAGGGTATCTATAGTAGGATCTGAATCACTACTGGAAGAAAAACTATGCACTAATGATTCATCTTGTCTTTGCACTTCCAATATTTGAGGTCTAGGATGATTTTTTTGGCATGTAGGTTCTACATGTTCATCCACCTATAGAACAGGAATTTGATTTCCAATTGTTCCATCTGTCTGATCCTCCCAAGATTTGTCATCCTGGAACTTCACATATGAGCAAAGCTTTGGCTGCTCATAGCCATTTCTCCATCAAAATATTTGTTGGTTTTCCTATAACTATTTCCCCTATTGGTATATGTGAAGGATGTATGCTTAGAAAGCATCATCAGACTATTGTTTGAAATGGGAAAAGATTGGAGAGCAAAGGCTTGGCTAGAACTTACATCCATATTAACCTGTGTTCAATTAACAAACCATCTCTAGCTAGTATCATGTATGTATTGACCCTCATTGATGAATTTATAGGTATACTTTGGTGTATTTATTGAAGAATTGGAAGCATCATCAGACTATTGTTTGAAATGGGAAAAGATTGGAGAGCAAAGGCTTGGCTAGAACTTACATTCATATTAACCTGTGTTCAATTAACAAACCATCTCTAGCTAGTATAATGTATGTATTGACCCTCATTGATGAATTTATAGGTATACTTTGGTGTATTTATTGAAGAATTGGAATTGTGTATTTGAAATCAAGGAATTTAGGGTACTTTTGTAAGCAATGTCATCAACCTATGAAATGTTTAAGTTTTGAAAGTGGAGGAGAATATGCAAGCAAGGAATTTGAAAGGTACTAATCACATATGGTATCTCTTGGAAGAGATATATACCTCATACACCCTAGTGGAATAGTGTTGTTGAAAGGAAGTATCAGACTTTGGTTGAAACGACACATTGCTTATTTCAATCCTAAGGCCTATTGACTATTTTTAGGGTACAATTTGTTTACTACTCAAACTATTTGTTAAATTTGATTGTAACAACAAAAGTTATATGGGACATGGCTCTAGTCAAAAACTAAAAAGAAAGGAACCCTCGGTCATACACCTTAGAACCTATAGATGCATTGCATGGGATCACAATCTAGATGATCAAAGGAAAAATGTAGATGCAAAGAATCATGCCTATATCATGATGGGCTACTCTAAATAGTTGAGGCTTGTAGGCTATTTCACCTAGTCAAATAGAATATTATCTATAGAAGAGATGGTGTATTTTGATGAGAATAACTCAAGTATTACTTTATTGCATTCTTATTCTTTCTTATTTAACAATGACCCCTTGGAAATCTTAGGGAATTTTGGATTGACTAATTATCATTTCAAATCATTGACTAGATAGTTGATATCTATGTTCGACTCGACTATTAGTTGATTTTCCATAACATAATCAACTATGGGTTTTGGGATTCCAACTAATGGTCTCAGTATAAGAACTCCTTCAACATGTGAAGCTTGTCTTCCTAGGTGGGTTTCCAAGGCAATTGAAATCGGTGAAGTAGATGTTGGAAACGTTGACGGTTCAAGAAAAAACAAAAGTAAAAAACAACAATGTAGTGTTGATCTAATGGCATGTGTGTTAGAGGCAAGTGATCTAGACACATATGCAGCTACACATGGTCAACCTAAATGAGATAATGATTTAGGTGATGAGTATCATTCCTTAATGAAGAATGACATATGGGATTTTATTTCTCAACTGCAAGGGAAGAATATACTGAAATGTTGATGGATATACAAGACATGATTCACATACGAAGGTGTTGTTGAGAGACATAAGTCTTGTTTGGTAGCTAAGGAATTTTCTTAGTACGAATGCATCAACTACACTAAAACCTTTGCACTAATTTCTAAAATGAACTATATTTGATTGATTATTTCACTGGAGGTACATCAAATGGATGTTAATGCTTTTCTTCATGGCGATCTCACATAAGAAATCTATATGGAGAAACCAACTAACTTTGAGAAGAATAGTAGTCTTATGTGTCGACAGAAGAAATCCTTGTATGGTTTGAAACAAGCCCCCAGGGCATGGTATGAGAAGATTGACTAATTTTTCCTTAATCTTGGTTTCAAACGTTGTGAATCTTATCGCAATATCTACTTATTGCATCTAAAATTTGAAACATTGATTGTTGCATTACATATGGATGACTTATTCATTAATGGAAGCAATATAAATTTAATCATGGGCTTGAAGAAACAATTATAATACACCTTTTAAATGACTGATATCGGTTTATTCCATCCCTTTTTTAGCATCCAAGTCCTATTGATAAATGAGAGTATCTTTATTTCTCAACCTAAATATGTGCTTAGCATTCTATGGAATTTCAAAATGGAAGATTGTAAGCTTTGCATTGCACCTTATCAATTGGGAATGAAGCTAACCAAGGATAGTGATTCATTGAAAGTCAATGCTACACTCTATCAATAGCTTGTTGATAACCATATTTATTTGACTCACAGCCAACCTAATGTTTCCCTTGTTCTCAGTGTGGTTTCTTTTTTTGTAGGATCCACAACAAAGTCACCTTAAATCCACAAAGTGAATTGTCTATTATACAAGGGAACTTATCAACTTGGTATAAACTATTGAATGACAAACAAAACCAGTTAATAAGTTACAATGACTTGAATTAGGATGGATATGGAGATGAAAACAAGTCAACATTTGGCTTATGTATTTTGATTTGGCTCTAGACCCATTGTTTGGTCATGTAACTTTGCAAAAGGTGGCTTATTTATCGACCATGAAAGCATAATATATTGGTGCAATGCTCTCAGGCACAAAATCCATGTGGATTCAACATCTTATATGTGAACTTGAATTTCCATTCAATAAATCAATTGTGGTGTATTGTGATAATCAAAGTGTAATGCAAGTTACAAAAAATCATGTTGCACATGATGAAATGAAGCTTGTGGAGCTTCTTTCTCATTATTTCAGACAACTAGTACAAGTAAAGGTTGTGAATCTTATTTATTTCAAGGGAAATTATTAAACTATTGATATATTTACTGATATGATTGCAGACATGAGAACTAAACAAGAGCAAAGAAACAGAACTGAGAAGTAATTACACACACATGAGCTTGATACAAGAACCATCCACTTTATTAATGGAATAGGTGAGCCATTTTATAAGAGGATCTTACTTTAACCTATCTTTTATAAAGATCCAAAATCTAGCTAACTTAGCCCAGTACATAAAACATCATTCACACAACGCGTAAGAAAAAGAAGGGTGTCTCCTTGAAAGGAGCACCGTAACAACTCTAGGTGGCTCATGAATGGGTGCGCCTTTCATGGTGGGCCAATTCTTCCTTGTTTGAATATGAAAGTGTACTTGCATCATGAGATGAGGAAACTGGCGTTGCAATGCTAAAGAAGAGAACCACTTTTCTTGTGCTGGAGAGCAACCCTTGCATCCAACCAGAAATGAGACATGTTGTTGCCTAGTAATGCAAGTTCAAGAATCTAAGATAGTGTCTCGATCCAAAGGAGGCTAGAAGTATGGAATGTCATCTATGAAATGGTGGACAATTACTAGTTACTCGAAAAGATGAGGCTCAAACAATTTCAAGTTGTTAACATTGATTATATCATGGATTCCTAACTGAGATGGTTAATCCAAGGGATATGCATTTTCCCCAATTTGTTATATAACTGAATATGGACCATAGCGGCTAGGATGTAGCTTATGATAGCTCTGACCCTTGAAGCGTTGTCTGCCTAGCAATAACTACACATAGTCTCTAGGATGAAAGAATAAATATTCACAGTGTCGGTCATGCCATTGCTTAGCATGGTTTTGGGATGCTTTAAGAGTAGCATAAACTTGAGTTTGTTTATTGGCCAAAGATTGAATGAACTGCTAAGTTCCCTGTTGTTCCCATTAATGATGCATAGACTTAGAAGGAGTGAGTATGAGAGGCAATTCAGATGGGTATGAGAGGCAACTTGGATGGGGCAACAGGTCAATATCCAAAGAACGCTTCAAATGGAAAGATTCTAGTTGAGGAGTGAACAACTTAGTTGTAGTTGTGTTGAATAATATGCAAGTAACGGTCCCACTAGCCATTTTTGGAAAAATTGACCCTCAAAGAATGATCCAAGATATGGTTGACCAGCTCTATTTCCCATAAGATCGTGGATGGAAGGAAGTGGGGAACTAGAGATGACATCCCAAAAGAGATTGCAAAGTCTTCCAAAATGCACTTAGAAAACAAGAGTCTCTATCAGAGATAACGTTGCTCAGAAGGCCAAAATGAGTCCATGTGTGGTGAAAGAAAAGGTCAGGGGTCTGTGCAGTGGTGGCGGGCTTGTGACAATGCAAAAAAGTATCCATTTTGGAGAACCTACAAACAATGATCCAGATAGCATCATACTTGCATGAATTGTTAGGAAAGCCACTTATAAAATCCATAAATATTGACTCCTGAGGCCATGGAGGAATGGAAAGAGGTTGATAAAGACCATTCTTTCAATTAGAAGGCTTGCTCTGATTAAAAAACACACATGCATAGATAAATTGAGCAACTTTCTTTTGCATGGTAGGCCAATAGAAGTGGCTCTACAAATTTTGAAGGGTCTTTGTGGTGCCAAAGTGTCCACTATAGGAAGAGGCATGAGATTCATGAATCAATACTAAATGGTCATCTAATTTGGGCATGCACAATTGGTTTAGTTTATAAATCCGTCCATCCTGGATAGTGTAGTCCGAAAGGGGGTTTGGTTCACTATAATAGGCTACATCAAAGCATCCCAGATGGGCCCAATCTGAGGATTGGAACCATACATCAATTTCTAGTTGTCATAAGAAACACAACAAACTTCTAATATTTGCAAAACCTAAGGTGAGGGAGGCTTAGTAAATCAACCATCTTATTGGCAATTCCCTTCTTGTATTTGATGACCAAATGGAACTGTTGAGTATAGGTGCCCCACTTTAGGTGCCTATGTTCCTATATTTGGAGTGAGAATTGATAAAAATGAGAGGTTGATGGTCAATTTGCAAAATGGTTTCCTTACCCATAATGTAATTCCACCATTGCTTCAAGGTCTGGAACAGGATGTAGAATTCCTTATCATAGTATCATTTTTTAATTTGTCATCAATAAGAGCCTCATAGTGATATTCTAAAGGGTGATCTCATTATTTAAGAACAACCCCAATGGCATACTAGGAAGCATCGATTTTAATCTCAAAAGATTGTGCAATATTTGTTAACCTAAGCATGGGGGGAAACATGAGGCCTCGTAGATTTTCTGAAACTACTAAGCAGTGGTAGTAGTCCAAACAAACTTTGATTGATTGGAGATTTGATGCACAAGGCGATCCAAATGAGAAAAATTGGCAACAATCTTTCTATAGAAGTTGATGCCACCCATGAAGCTTTTAATTCAATGACTAGAGTTGGTCACTGAGCTAAGTGTTGGGTCTTAATATCAACTACAACATGTTTGTAAATTGATTCATATACTTCAATACATTTAAACATAAGCAATGACACACAACAAAATCAATGCATAACACATAAATTACCATGGAAATCTCTCCCATGGAGGAAAATCAACAAACCAATGAGATTTTGCTCGTCTATTAATCAAACACTCAAAAACAAGTGTTTACAACCATGACTTGCTAGATCACAAATTCCACTTCATTACATGATCATGGTACACATATGTTATATCATATTTCTAACAATCTATAGCCATTACATCTTATTTATAAATGCAATACAACCAATTACTTATTAATGACAATCCATAACTTCCTAACCACTTTTAGTTATTTTGTTACAATCGACATGACTGGGTCAACTTTGGTCGATTGATGGTTGAGTTTATAATCATTCCATCAAATTCTCATCAACCAAGTTGTTTTTCTTTGACCAAACAACTACTTTGTTTGGTCAACTAACCAAACTTCCCTTGTATGTTGCCTCCAGCTCTAGTCAACTATCGACCTTTCCAGTCAATTTACATGCAAAGAATATTGTTGAATAAATTGTCAATGATTCGAAAAGGTGTGTGTCAGTGTGTATTGGTGCCCCTTAAGGATCCCTTTAGGGTTATAAGTCCGTCAATGTCAAAGGAGACCTTTTTACCTTGTCCAAGCCCATGTCTGGAGCCCTTGGGACAATGCCAAAAGCCATATACACCATTTAGAGTGTTTAAGTTCCCCTATGTTGTTTCTATGGTTCCCCAGTTGTTTCTTTGGATTCCCGAATACCACAGCCTATTCCCTAGTACCATATAAAGATTCCTTGGTGGGTTGAAGAAGTGTAGAACTTCAAAGATTCCAAATGACCCATTATGTGGTCATTTGTGTTTTTAATGAGGTCATGGTACCTTAGGAGAAGTCTAGGCACCCCCACACCTTGGTACCCTTGATATGATGATTATATGGTGGATCCCTCCTCCTTGTTGATGTGATGTATGTGGATGTGAATACCATAGAATCCCTCATTCATTTGATGATGTCCATTGAATCCTTTGACCTTGGAACTTATGCATAAGGTAACATGGTCTTTGACACCTTTATGTGTGGAATCTTTGGAGTGAAGAAATTAAACAATTTAAGGGTATTATACCAAGAATTTGCACATAAAACCATCATAGGGAGATACTCCTCATCAATCCATTTCCATTGATATGTGGAGCATCTTCTAACTCTTTACGGTTGAAGAGATATGAATTTTTGAAGTTGGTGTACCCCACCTTTTTGGGTGAGTTGACCAAACAAAAAAGAATTTAATTATTTGTAATTTTGAATTGCATGTCGGACTAGTTTGAGGTAATAACTTTCCTCCAAGACCTATATAAATAGAATATCAAACATTTCATTTTCTCATCATTTGGAATTTCGCAACTCTTGGAGAAAAGTGTGAAACTTTGTGAAGGAGAGACTTTTGGGCATCTTCACTAAAATTGGCATAACTTTCTCATACAGAATCGGAATTACAAAATTCTTGCCTTGTTGGAAAGCTTGTTAAGAGGGCTATGTGATTACAGGATATAGAGTTTATTTTGGTTTTTATACTATTTATTCATATTGTGATCTTCGGAAAGGTATGGTTCATTCTTCAGGGTTTCTCTTATGATGGCACATGTCTCTCATGGATAGAGTTCATATTTGATCTTAGTATGTGAGCCTCTATATTGGTATATGTCTTTGAATTAATTATGGAGGATATGATGATGATGTTTCATACCTTTATTCTATGATACGATACACTTTATGATGATAATGCATGTGATAATGATGTACACTCTATGAAATTGATGCACTCTTATACAATATGATGTACATGCATACCATAGTGTGATGATGCTCTCCTATGCATTATGATGTATACTTGATGTTGATGATGCATACATGGTGCACACTGAGATGATGATGATGCATACCCTATGACGTTGATGCATACATAATGCACACTGAGATGATGATGATGCATACGATATGATGATGATGGATACATATGATGATGATGCATGACGATGCATGCCTTATGTTTAATGGAAGTAGAGAAGGATTATTTGTTCAGTGACTGTGTATGACGAGGTGTAGAAGGATGTACATGAGTAATGTATGGCAGTAAAATGACTTGTTGGTATACAGGGATGATTTGGCAGTGATTAGAGTGCAGAGGTTATCAACAGCAGATTCAAAGTTTGGTACGTCATAGATCCACAGGTTCGGAAATCTTTTTCTTATCTGGGAGGAAGGACGTGGCAAGGAAAGGAGGTTGTAGCCTTCTTCTGGTTATAGTTGAAGAATTAGGGAGTTGATGCTTCCTTCAGGTTGTAGCCTGTAAATCAAGGGGTTGTAGCCTCCTTCCAGTTCTAGCTAGAAAATTGAAGTCATTGGAATAAGGGGGTTGTTGCCTCCTTCCAGTTCTTTCTGGAATTTAAAAAAAAAAAGGCTTCTGTGGTTTTACCCTCAGGACTTCAGTTTCCACGTCAAAAATTATTGTGTACTGTGCACCTTGTTATTTTCATACACATTGATGATATGCTATGATTGGTGATCAACAACTTGCTTTTGATTAAAAATAATAATTGTGAAAATACTGATTCACCCCCCTCTTAGTATTTCAACAATAAAATTTCCAACACTAAGTCTTGAACTCGGGTAGGATAAGGATTAACCCCTTCTTGATTGAGAATGAATCCCAAATATTGAACCGAATCCTGGTCAAAGAATGAATCGTGTTCCTTTACTTGCAACTTATGGATCATGAGGAATTCTAGAACTTGGAATACATGGTGTTGATGTTCCTCCCTAGTGGAACTAAAGATCAAATTGTCATCTAAATAGATGACCACAAATTTTCCCAAATGATCTCTCAAAATGTCATTGATCATTCTCATGAAAGTGGATGGGGCATTGGTAAGCCCAAAAGGTACGGAGAGCCACTCATACGAGCCAAACTTTGTTTTAAATGTAGTATTGCATGTGTTTGCAAGGTGTGTCCTCACCTAATGATAGCTAGTTGTTAAGTCCAGCTTGGTAAAGAAGAGAGCCCCTCACATATGGTCTAGTAGGTCGTCAATGTAGGGAAGAGGATAATGATTATTTATAGCGGCTTTGTTGAATACGTGATAGCCAAGAACAAGACACCATTCGTCATATTCTTTATTTGGAATGATATAGGTGGGTAAGCCTCGAGGATAGGATCTAAGTTGGATGTGGCTCTAATCAAGTAACTGATTAATTTGTCTTTCAATATATATAGCTTCATGAGGGGCTAAGTGATAGGAAGGAGCATTAGGTAAGGAAGCTTATGAAATGATATCAATGGAATGCTCAATGGACTAGGATAGGGGAAGACTGTTAGGGGCTACAAAAACTTCAATTTTTTTTTCTAGGAATGGGCGGATATCAGGAGGAACCAGTTGAGAGGTATTGTTTGGTTTAACATGGTGCACTCGACAAAGAGAGACACACTAATTAAGACTCACGTGGGTGAGGGGTGTTGGACCAACCGACTAAGAGGTGGTGTAACACCTCGGTTTTGACCCCGTTTGCATTAAATGTATATGATGTATATATTGTAATTAATCATGGTGTGGAGCTACAGGGAAAAGGCCCACCATGGATTATCGTTTTATGTTCCGGCGATTCAATCGGTGTTGAAGGTATTTTGTGCTAGCTAGGCACGTTATGATTTTAAATCATCATGTAAATATGCAATTAATAAAAAAACCCACAACCAGATATGTCAATGCAACAAATAATGAGAAGGGGAATGATTTCATAAGGATAAGGGGGGGGGGAGTATTCAAACCTTTGGGCCAAAGGGGAAAATCCAAATGTCAGAGGGAGAACCCATCAAAATGTCAACTACCTTTCTTGTCTCATTCACCCAATCATTTATTACTACCAGAAATTGGTTGGGTTGGTTATTACATGGGATGGGCGAGGAATGACAGCCCAAATTCGAATTGGAGAAGCCATCAGGTTTTGGGAAACGTGTTTTGACTCCTTAGGCAAGAAAAATCCCAAGTGCGTAGACCATTCTACCAGGCTTTCACGTTGGCATGTTTTCCTCACCATTTTTCCTTCATGTGAGCATTCTCAGGCATCCAAAACTTCTTGTGTGTGAAATCATTCACGTTTTTGGTCTTCCCCACGATTTTGGATCTCCTGGCATTCACCATTCACGTTTTCTGTTGTGTTCTTCATTTTTCCCAGGGCTTGGAAGTGTTTTTGTTAACTTTCAGTGGTTGGGATCACTCCTGGGCATTTTTTTGTTGTTTCCACCTCTCCATGATTGGGGAATTTCACGCTCAGAGTTGCACAACCAATGGGGGAAACATAGCCACAAATTTTGGGGGCGATTGAGTTCGTTTTGGCCACATTAGGGCCATAACAAATCTGGAATTCGAATTGCTGTTAAGGGGGATGTTTTACCCATCTGCAAATTCATTTTTGGCTCCAAAGTCGATTTTTCATCAATCCCAGATCTGGAAATTGTTGTGTATGCCTTTGTTGTTTTGG
The DNA here is from genome assembly GCA_001517045.1 of Pseudotsuga menziesii. Classification (NCBI taxonomy): domain Eukaryota; kingdom Viridiplantae; phylum Streptophyta; class Pinopsida; order Pinales; family Pinaceae; genus Pseudotsuga; species Pseudotsuga menziesii. The sequence goes on along the minus strand of LPNX010957514.1, from coordinate 490,426 downwards.
TTGAACTATTTTTGAAGTGGAAATGGGGTCTGAGCCTGCTTGATAAACCTAGTGTGTGCAAGAGCCTCACAGACAGAGCTAGATGGCTGGCTTTCTTCTTTACACCCCCTGAATAGCACTGGAAGGGAAGGCATAGCCCGAGGGACTGTGTAGCAGAGAAGGGGATGCTTCCTTGTGTTGGGTGTGTGTGGATGTTTTAGAAGTCAGGATAGATTTGGTGCAGGTGTCCATAGCTCTTAGATTGAGCTCACTAGCTTAGCATCCAACCTTTCTAGCTCCCTGTTGGCATGATAAACCCAATTGTGTTGACTTGGCTGAGTTTTGTGTATCCTTAACTATGTGTGAACTTGCTAGTGTTTCCCTTATTCCTTGTGGAATCATGCCCAACTCGGGGGTGGTAGTGTTGCCGAGTGATTGATGAGCACACTAGTCTATGGTTGGGTGGAACATTGTAGTGACATAGTTGGTTGCGAGACAAGCTTCTTCTAAGATAAGTATTCTTCTGTTTAAATCCTTGCAACTGTGTTTGTTTTATAAATCCATATGAACATGTTAAATGTCGTGAATGAATGAAATTGTTTCTGTTGTTTGATAATCATTGATGCATCTATGTATGTTTAAGTTCAATGCATTTTATTTTATGTTCATGGGGCTAGATCGCTCGAAATGTTAGTTGTTAGTCGCGTCCTCTCCGCCGAGTAGAGGGTTGGGAACGTGACAGGTGGGATCATTGGTAAATGAAGTAAGTACATGAGGGTGGCCATTAATTTGAAGATGATATTGGCAAGTTTCAGTAATGTAGATAATGTGATGTTTTTGTTGGTAAGGAGGGCCCTGTAACAAGTCGGCACAACCCAAGGGAGACACATCACACATGACAATGTCCTTGAATGGACCAATTGCAAACATGACATCACAATGTTGAGATATTGTCAAATGAGGTCGATCTTGTTGAACCCAACCCAATTGATAGGAGGATGGATGGGGAATGATAGGTAATTTAAGGCGTTGGACTAAATCCTAGGAAACAAGGTTTTTCTAGCTCCCATTCTTTAAGATCAAAATGGTCAAGATGTGTTTTATTTAACAATTATGAGTAAACAAAGGGGTCGGAGACTTGATAGAATCCACAAAACTCATCAACAGCAGGTTCAAGTCATGTTTAGTGGGATTGTCCAATGAAATGAGGTTTGCGGTAGAGACCTTAAGGGTGGAGGTTGAAGCTTGGTTTGTAAACAATGTTCTAGTTAGGCAAATGTTCTTAAGCACTCGACACACCATAACGAAGTGGGAATTTGTATTATGGAGATGGCATTGGGGGTCATTAAGGTTGGAAAAGGGGGTGGAGGGCGTTGATGGTTAAGTACTTGGCTTGGACTGAGGGGATCTAATTTTTGGTTCTACCATGTGCTCCACAACCAAATCTTGAATTAAGGCCTTGTCTAAGGAGGGACTATCAAATAACTCAACCTCTCGACGCATAAATAACAACAAACTATAATTAAATTTCACAATAAGTACCTCTTCGGGGTCCTAGATGTGCAACTAGATGTGAAGCTTTAAGAAGATGTCAAGAGAGCTACCCAAGTTGTAACCAATGAACCATAAGGTTCTAACGGTAGCCGAGAGGGTAAAAGTGGTTGCGTAGTGCTTGGAAGAAATCCTCCCAAGAAGCAATAGACTACAACTCTTCCTTAAGTGTGGGACCCAAATCCACCACTAGAGACAAAGTGTTTAACTAAGTATTCCACCAAGCCTAAGAAATGCCTTATAGTTGAAGACTAGCAGTCTCCAACTTGGTCTCCTCATCCATATGAGGCGATTTCTTAAAATAGTTGGAGAGGCTCTGTATCCAAGAGTTGATGGCCTCCTCATTCATTTTCCTAGAGAATGTTGGAAGCTAAAAACATGTGTCTAATTGCATTGGGGCTATAGATTGTCTCTGCTACATACACATCAATGTGTTCAAGTCTAGGGCCAAGTCTTGATGGGAGAGTACATGGGATAGTCTTATGGAGAGGGAGCCCTATGTGGAGGCATAATTTTCATAAACGTTATGTCAAACAATGCTCAGATCTAAGAAGGAAGAGAAATATACAGAGGGTTCACCCTAGATCTAGAATTACAAAACGAAGATCTATTGTTGGAAATCATAAGAGCTAAGGCACACTCACTACCAATCCTATACCTATATCAGAAGATCAAAGGAAATAGGGTGCACCATGAGCAAACCCTAGATATGAAGAGAGCTCACCACTAGAATGAGGCACCAAACTGAAGGAGAGATCCCAAGAGCGGATAATGCAACCTTGGAGGAGGAAAAATACTAAAGGAGAACTTATTTAAGTCTAGCGTACAACTCGACAAGGGCATCGGTGAATGAGAGGACCATGGATGATAGCACACCACTGAAGGAGGATGTGGAAGTTGAAAAACCACCCCAAACATGTGCTGAAACAAACCCTAAGAAGGGCACATTGTAAAAACCCTAAGGAGGGTGCAAAAAAAACATGAAAAGGGCATGAGAACCAACCACGAGGAGGGTACAGGGAAGGAGAAACCCTAGCTAAGAGAGTTTCCCACAAAAAAAATTATGATTATGCCTATAAAAAACCTCAAGCAAGGGTGTTATCTGCTAAATGGAGCTGGGTCTAATCACCTTTGGGCAGAAGCTAAAATGATCTAGCTCTAATAGTAATTGAACTTATTGCAGAGTTGAGAACTGAGCAAGAGCATAGAAACAAAACTGAGAAGCAATTACACACACAAGAGCTTAAGACAAGAACCATCAACTCTATTAATGGGATAGGTCAACCCTTTTATAAGAGGAGCTTACTTTAACCTATATTATATAAAGATCCAAAAGCTAGCTAACTTAGCTCAATACATAAAACATTATTCAAAGAACACATAAGAAAGAGAAGTGTGTCTCCTTTAAAGGAGCACCCTAGCAACTCTAAGTGGCTAATGAAGGGGTGTGCCCTTCATGGTGGCCCATTTACAAAGCTTCTATTAGATGTTAAGTTTGTGAAACTTAGGGTTGTGTTGACAAAGGACTTAATAATACAACCACATTGCTAAGAGTGGACTTAATAAGGAAACCACAACATACAGAACAACAATGAGAAACTCATGAAGCAATTCTCGCCAGAAAATAAAGTTATTCTCAATTTTTTCATGTGAAAGACAAGATAGTTATTCCTAATCTAGGAACCCGGAACTATGGGACATTGATCATATGTATTCATAATCCAAGAACTGGGAATTATGAGACGTTGATCAGATTGGTAATCTAGGAACTAGGAACTCCTGAAACAACTATCATTACAAACTGAAGCAATTCTCAAATTTTTCATGTGAGAGACAAGATGGGTATTGGTAACCGAGGAACTATAGAGGGACCTAAGTAGATAGAGGAAAACCAACAAGGAAGACAAGGATTAATCCTTCCCCCTCAAACCTCCTTTCATCTTGTCTCCCACACTTCTCCATAGTCATGATGGAATATCAACTTAATTCATTGTTAATACAAACATGGTGTGAGGGTGGGATAATAGGCATGGCATTGGTTTCTGGTGTCTTTGCATCGATGTTGGGAGATGTTCCTATGTGTATAATGGAAAATAAACAATGAAGGTAAGACTTAAATCTTCCCCCTCATACCTCCTTTCCCCTCCCACAGTTATCCACAGTCATGATGGAACATCAACTTAATTCAGTGTTAATGCAAACATGGTGTGAGGGTGGGATAATAACAATAGCACTAGTTTCTGGTATCTGGATTTTGGGAGATGCTCTACATGTATTTTTCCATGCCTCGACTATATACTTTTGTACGTTGTATGGGTGTCTAAGGATTTCTTTACTAAGGAAACCAGTTGCATGTTCTTCTTACTAGTGGCTTTAAGGGCATTGGTAAGATCTCATATATTTCTATTGGTGTTTTGCTAAATTTAATAAGATACTAACTTTTAAGAACCATGGGGTTGTGAAAATTCGAAGCATAGGCTAAAACATAACATACCAAAACTTTATGAAACATCGGGCTCTTCTCAGCATTAGCTTGTAGAAATAGGCATTAACAAAAGACTAAATTTGACTTGTATTCATTGGTCTTCACCAATAACAAAAACTAATAACTGCAAAAACAATTATCTATTATTGGCAACATCAAACACTAACAACTAATGTGAGTAATTACAGTATTCAACACTCCCCCTTAATTATGACCATTACAAACATCACCACAAACAATGTCTAAGCGATGTCTCTAAAATTCAAAATTGTTTCTTGCTAATGACTTGGTGAATATGTCTACTAGTTGGTCCTTCAATCCACAAAACTATAAATTGATGTGTCCATCATTCACAAGCTCACCTATGAAGTAATCATGAATGTCGATGTGTTTACTTTTGCAATGAAACACATGATTCTTGGACAAGGAAATGGCTGAGTTGTTGACATAGAATACATGAGTTGGCTCCTTTTTTCATGTGCAAGATCACTCAAAAGTATCCTCAATCATATTGTATGACATGGTGTTCAAGTTGTTGCTACATATTCTACTTTTGTTGAAGGTGTTGTAACAATAGGTTGTTTCTTAGAAGCCCATGAGATCAAACTTGTGCTCAAATGAAATGCATACCCAGAATCACTCTTCCTATCATCAACGTTGCATACAAAATCACTATCTATACATCTAACAAGTGTCTTATATTCAAAATCGGAATACAAAATACCATAATCTGAGGTTGCAACTGTTTTGGAAACCCTGTGTAGAAGATCGATACATTCTCAATTTTCTACACATGGTTTGAAAATGTCTCAATCTTCTACACAGGACTTTGAGAATCTATCAATCTTCTACATAGGGTTTCCAAAACAATCACAATATGACCACCTGTGAAAGCACTGATTCCATAATCTTGTGTACCTATAATGCACTTCAAAATCCTCTTGCCAACATTCGAGTGAGAGACTTTGGGCAACTCCATAAATATAGAAATGAGACTTTATGCATACATAACATTTGGCTGGGTAGTTGTAAGATACATGAGGCTACCTACCAAACTCTCATACATTATGGAATTAATTTATGATCTTCTATCATGTTTGCTCAATTTTGTGCCTTTTGAAATAGGTGTGTATGTTGGTTTACACTTGTCCATTCTAAATCTCTTCAAAATATCTGAGTTATATTTATGTTGACAAATAAAATTTCCTTATAGAAATTATTCTACTTCTATCTCAATAAATACTTCATTAAACCAATATTAGTCATCTCAAATTATTCTTTCATGGTTGTTTGGAATCCATTCAAAACCATGCTTCCAATGTATATCACATCATCAACAAAAAAAAATCATTATGATATTATCTTGTCGATCTCTTTTGGGGTAGATTGTGGGCTCATTGTTGCCCATGTTGAATCCATAGCTGAGCAAATAGGATTCAATCCAACTATACCAAGCCCTTGGAGCTCAATTCAAACCATAGAATGCTTTCTTCAACTTATACATTGTGTGCTCTTGTCCTTTGAATTCAAATCCTAGTGGTTGATCTACATAAACTTCCTCTTCTAGGATTCCATTTAGGAAGGTTGATTTAACATCCATATGATAAACCAAGCACTTAGTTTGTTCTGCAACAACGAAAACTGCTTTGAATGTATCCAATCTTATTACTAGAGCAAATGTTTCTCCATAATCCACACCAGGGTGCAGAACAAAACCTTTTGCTACAAGTCTTGATCTGTGCTTCTCCATTGTTGCTTTCTCATTCAAGTTTGTCTTATATAACCATTTAACTCTAATGTTGGTCTTACCTATTGGAAGATGTACAAGATTTGTGTCTTCTTTCTTTCAATGGCCTCTATTTTGCCATTCATTGCTTGAACCCACTATTCTTCCTTCACCGCTTCTTCAAAATATATTGGTTGATAGGACATAAAGGAAAAATGTTCTTGGTCATCATCAAGTTGTTCATAAATGTCCTGCAGTATTCTTGTCTTCTATTTTGTTAGTGTATCTATAATAGGATCTAAATCACTACTGGAAGAATAACTATGCCTTGATGATTCTACTTGTGTCTACACTTCCAGTCTTTGAGGTCTAGGATGAGTTTTTTGGCATGTAGGGTCTACCTGTTCATCCACCTATAGAACATGAATTTGATTTAGAACTGTTCCATCTACATGATCCTCCCAAGACTTGTCTTCCCGGAACTTCACATATGAGCAAAGCCTTGGCTGCTCATAGCCATTTCTCCATCAAAATATTTGTTGGGATTCTTGTAACTATTTTCCCTAATGTTATATGTGAAGGATATATGCTTATAAAGCATCATCAAACTATTGTTTGAAACGGGAAAAGCTTGGAGAGAAAAGTCTTGGCTAGAACTTACATTCATATTAACCTATGTTCAATGAATAAACCATCTCTAGCTAGTGTAAGGTATGTATTGACATTCATTGATGAATTTATAGGTATACTTGGGTGTATTTCTTGAAGAATCGGAATCATGTCTTTGAAATCAAGGAATTTAGGGCACTTTTTTTAAGCAATGACATCAACCTGTGAAATGTTTAAGTTTTGAAAGTGGAGGAGAATATGCAAGAAAGGAATTTGAAAGGTACTAGTCACATAATGGTATCTCTTGGAAGATATCTATACCTCATACACCCTAGTGGAATAGTGTTGTTGAATGGAAGAAACCGACTTTGGTTGAAACGACACATTGCTTATTTCAAGCCTAAGGCCTATTGACTCTTTTAAGGGTACAATTTGTTTACTACCCAAACTATTTGTTAAATTTGATTCTAACTAAATTTATGTGGGACATGGATCTAGTCAAAAACTAAAAATAAAAGGAACCATCAGTCATACACCTTATAATCTCTAGATGCATTGCATGGGATCATATTTCGGGTGATCAAAGGAAATATAATCATGCCTATATCATGATGGGCTACTCTAAATAGTTGAGGCCTGTAGGCTATTTGACCTAGTCAAATAGAAGATTATTTGTAGAAGAGATGTTGACTTTGATGAGAATACCTCAAGTATTACTTTATTGCATTCTTATTATTTCTTATTGAACAATGATCCAATGGAAATCTTAAGGAATTTTGGATTGACTAATTATCATTTTAGATCATTGACTAGATAGTTGATATCTATGTTTGACACGACTATTAGTTAATTTTCCATAACATAATCAACTATGGGTTTTGGGATTCCTACTAACGGTCTTGGTATAAGAACTCCTTTAACATGTGAAGCTTGTCTTCCTAGGTGGGTTTCCAAGGCTATTGAAATCGTTGAAGTAGATGTTGGAAACATCGATGGCTCAAGAAAAAACAAGAGTAAAAAACAACAATGTAGTGTTGCTCTAGTGGCATGTGTGATAGAGGCAAGTGGTCTAGACACATATGCAGTTGTACATGGTCAAAATAAATGGGATAATGATTTAGGTGATGAGTATCATTCCTTAATGAAGAATGACATATGGGATTTTATTCCTCAACTTCAAGGGAAGAATATAGTGAAATGTTGATGGGTCTACAAGACCCGATTCACATAGGGAGGTGTTGTTGAAAGACAGAAGCCTTGTTTGGTAGCTAAGGCATTTTCTTAGTAAGAAGGCATCAACTAAACTGAAAGCTTTGCACTAATTGCTAAAATGAACTATATTTTTTTATTATTTCACTGGAGGTACATCAAATGGATGTTAGTGCTTTTCTTCATGGTAATCTCACTTAAGAAATCTATATGGAGAAACCCACTGACTTTGAGAAGGATAGTAGTCTTGTGAGTCGACAGAAGAAATCCTTGTATGGTTTGAAACAAGCCCCCAAGGCATGGTATGAGAAGATTGATTGATTTTTCCTCAATATTGGTTTCAAACGTTGTGAATCTTATCACGGTATCTATGTATTGCTTCTAATATCTGAGACATTGATTGTTGCATGACATATGGATGACTTAGTCATTAGTAGAAGCAATATAACTTTAATCGTGAGATCGAAGAAACAATTATCATATACCTTTTAAATGACTAATATCGATTTGTTGTATCCCTATTTGAGCATCCAAGTCCTATTGATAAATTAGAGTATCTTTATTTCTCAACCTAAATATGTGGTTATCCTTCTATGGAATTTCAAAATGGAAGATTGTAAGCCTTGCATTACAGTTTATCAATTGGGAATGCATCTAACCAAGGATTGTGATTCATTGAAAGTCAATGCTACACTCAATCAATAGCTTGTTGATAACCATATTTATTTGACTCACAGTCAACTTGATGTTTCCCTTGTTCTTAGTGTGATTTCTAGTTTTTTGTAGGATCCACGAGAAAGTCACCTTAAATCCACAAAATGCACTGTCTATTATACAAGGGAACTTATCAACTTGGTATAAAGTATTGAATGGAAAACAAAACAAGTTAATGTATTTTGATTTAGCTCTGGATCCTCTATTTGGTCATGTAACTTTGCAAATTGTGGTTTATTTATCAACCATGAAAGTATAATATATTGGTGCAGTGCTCTCAGACACAAAATCCATGTGCATTGAACATCTTATATGTGAACTTGGATTTCCAATCAATAAATCAATTGTGGTGTATCTTGATAATCAAAGTGCAATGCAAGTTGCATACAATCATGTTGCACATGATTAAATGAAGCTTATGGAGCTTATTTCTCATTATTTCAGACAACTAGTACAAGAAAAGGTTGTGAATCTTATTTATTTCAAGGAAAATGATTAAACTATTGATATTTTTACTGATATGATTGCAGACATGAGAACTGAGCAAGAGCAAAAGACAGAACTAATAAGTAATTAAACACACATGAGAACTGAGGAAGAGCAAAGAAACAAAACTGAGAAGTAATTACACAAACATGAGCTTGATACACAAACCATCAACTTTATTAATGGGATAGGTGAGCCAATTTATAAAAGGAGATTACTTTAACATATCTTCTAGAAAGATCCAAAATCTAGCTAACTTATCCCAATACATAAAACAATGTTCACACAATGCATAAGAAAGACTGTCTCCTTGAAAGGAGCACCCTAACAACTCTAGGTGGTTCATGAAGGGGTGTGCCTTTCATGGTGGCCCAATTCTTCCTTGTTTGAATCTGAAAGTGTCCTTGCTTCCATCACGAGATGAGAAAAATGGTGTTGTAATTATAAAGAAGAGAACCACTTTTCTTGTGCTGGAGAGTGACCCTTGTGGCCAACCATAAATGAGACATGTTGTTGTTTCCTAGTAATGCAAGTTCATGAATCTAAGATAGTGTCTTGATCCAAAGGAGGCTAGAAGTATGGAATGTCGTCTGTGAAATGGTGGAAAATTACTACTTCCTCGAAAAGAGGAGGCTCAAACAATTTCAAGTTGTTAACTTTGATTACATCATGAATTCCCAACTAAGATGATAAATCCAATTGATAGGCATTCTCCTGAATTTGTTCTATAACTGAATATGGATCGTAGCGGCTAAGATGTAGCTTATGATATCTCTTACCCTTGAAGCATTGCTTGTCTAGGAACAACTAGACACCGTCTCTAGGACGAAAGAATAAAGTTTTATAGTGTCGGTCATGTCATTGCTTAGAATGGTTTTGGGCTGATTTGGGAGGAGCATAAACTTGAGCTTGTTTATTGGCCAAAGATTGAATCAAGTGCTAAGTTTCCTATTGCTCCCACTAATGATGCATAGACCTAGAAGGAGTGAGTATGAGAGGCAATTCGGATGGGTATGAGAGGCAACTCAGATGGGTCCATGGGTTGATATCCAAAGCACACTTCAAATGGAAAGAGGCCAGTTGAGGAGTGAACAAATCAGTTGTAGTTTTGTTGAATAATATGAAAGTAAGGATCCCACTAGCCATTTTTGGAAAAAATGACCCTCAAAGAGAGATCCAAGGTATGGTCAAGACCAACTCTGTTTTCCATAAGACCGTGGATGGAATGCAGTGGAGAACTGGAGATGACATCCCAAAATAGACCACAAAGTCTTCCAAAATGGACTTAGAAAACAAGAGTTTATATTAGAGATAATGCTGCTCAGAAGGCCAAAATGAGTCCATGTGTGGTGAAATAAAAGGTCATTGGTTTGTGCAGTGGTGATGGTCTTGTGACAAGGCAAAAAAATAAACATTTTGAAGAACCTACAAACAATGAACCATATAGCATCATGCTTGAGTAAATTGGTAGGAAAGCCCCTCATAAAATCCATAGATATTGACTACTAAGCCCAGAGAGGAATGGCGATAGGTTGATAAGGACCATTCTTTCAGTTAGAAGGCTTTCTCTAATTGAACAACACACATGCACAAATAAAATGAGCAACTTTTTTTTGCATGGTAGGTCAATAGAAGTGGCGTTACAAATTTTGAAGGGTCTTTGTGGTGCCAAAGTGTCCACTATAGGAAGAGGCATGAGCTTCATGAATGAATTCCAAACGGTCATCTAATTTGGGCATGCACAATTGGTTTAGTTTATATATTCATCCATCCTGGATAGTGTAGTCCAAAAAGTGGGTTTGGTTCACTACAACAGGCTACATTAAAGCATCCCATATGGGCCCAAACTGAGGATAAGAAGCATACATCAATTTCTAGTTGTCATAAGACACACAACAAACTTCGAATATTTGCAAAACCTAAGCTGAGGGTGACTTCGTAAATCAACCATCTTATTGGAAATGCCCTTCTTGTATTTAATGACCAAATGAAATCGTTGAGTATAGGTAACCCACTTTAAGTGCCTATATTCCTATATTTTGGAGTGAGAACTGATAAAATTGAGAGGTTGATGGTCAGTATGCATAATGGTTTCCTTACCCAGTATTTAATGCCACCATTGCTTCAAAGCCTGGACCGGGATGTAGAATTCCTTATCATAGGTGTAATTCTTTAATTTTGCATTAGCAAGATCCTCATAGTTATAGTCTAAAGGGTGAACTCTTTATTTAAGCACAACCACTAGAAATCATTGATTCTAATCTCAAAATGTTGTGCGATATTTGGTAACCTAAGCATGGGGGGAAACATGAGGCCTCGTGGAGTTTCTAAAACTACTAAGAAGTGGTTTCAGTCCAAACAAACTTTGATTGATTGGAAAGTTGATGCACAGGGCGAGCCAAATGAGAAAAATTGACAACAATCTTTCTATAGAAGTTGATGCCATGGATGAAGCTTTTAATTCCTAAGCAATGACTAGATCGAACCATTGAGCTAAGTGTTGGGTCTTAATATCGACTACAACATGTTTGTAAATTGATTCATCTAGTTCAACGCATTTAAACATAAGAAATGGCACGCAACAACATCAATGCATAATGCATAAATTACCATGGAAACCTCTCTCCTAGAGTAAAATCAACAAACCAATGAGATTTTTCTCATCTATTAATCAAACACTCAAAAACAAGTGTTTACAAACATGACTTGCTAGACCAAAAATTCCACTTCATTGCATGATCATGCTACACATATGTTATATCATAGTGATCATAATGTATAGCCATTACATCTTATTTTTAAATGCAATACAACCAATTACTCATTAATGACAATCCATAACTTCCTAACCACTTTAAGTTATTTTGTTACAATCGACTTGACTGGGTCAACTTTGGTTGATTGGTGGTTGAGTTTCTAATCATTCCATCTACTTCTCATCGACCAAGTTGTTTTTGTTTGATCAAACAACTACTATGTTTGGTCAACTAACCAAAATTCCCTTGTATGTCGCCTCCGACTCTAGTCAACTATCGACTTTTCCAGTCAATTTACATGTAAAGAATATAACATTCCCAACACTAAGTCTTGAACTCAGGAAGGATCAAGAATAACCCCTTCTTGATTGAGAATGAATCCCAAATATTGAATCGAATCCTGGTCAAAGAATGAGTCGTGTTCCTTTACTTGCAACTTATGAGTCACGAGGAATTGCAGAACTCGGCATGCATGGTGTTGATGTCCCTCCCTAGTGGAACTAAAGATCAAATTGTCATCTAAATATACGACTACAAATTTTCCCAAATGATCTCTCAAAATGTCATTGATCATTTTCATGAAAGTGGATGGGGCATTAGTAATCCCAAAAGGCATGGCGGGACACTCATACGAGCCAAACTTTGTTTAAAATGTAGTATTGCATGTGTTTGCAAGGTGCATCCTCACCTGATGATAACTAGTTGTTAAGTCCAACTTGGTAAAGAAGAGAACCCATCGGAGATGGTCTAGTAGGTCGTCAATGCAAGGAAGAGGATAACGATTATTTATAGTGGCTTTGTTGACCACGTGATAGTCAGCAACAAGACACCATTCGTCATATTCTTTCTTTGGAATGATAAAGGTGGGTGAGGCACAAGAAAAGGATCTAAGTTGGACGTGGTGCTAGTGAAATAACTGATTAATTCATATTTCAGTCTCTTCAGCTTCATGAGGGGCTAAGCAACAGGAAGGAGTGTTAGGTAAGGAAGCTTCTGAAATGGTATCAATGGAATGCTTAATGGACCGAGACAGGGGAAGACTGTTAGGGGCAATAAAACCATCAACAAATTCCTTTAGGAATGGGTGGATCTAAGGAGGAACCAGTTGAGAGGTATTGTTTGGTTTAACATGGTGCACTCGACAAGGAGAGACACATTAATTAAGACTCACATGGGTGAGGGGTGCTGGACCAACCGATTAAGAGGTGGGTTCCGTGGTGGATGAAGTAAGTACATGAGTGTGGCCATTAACATGAACACTTTGTCTAAAAAAAACACTCATCTTAAAACTTTTTCAACACAAACATAAAATTCTAAAACTATCTAAACAGTTACATACTTGCTTTTTTTAATTCCAACAAAACAAAATCAATCCCTTAACCACCACCACCACACTTTCGCATTAAATAAAACTAAACTCAACATTTACAACATACCCTGTTTTGTTTTTTTCCTGTTACAATGTCAAAGTATTGAGCCAAAAATACCTTTTATGCTCTTATTCTTTTACTATAAAGGAAGTAAGTCAATGAAGAGTGAAAAGAGAATAAAGAAGCTCGTCTAGAATCCACACCATGGGACCAATAGGTAATTATTGCAACCCTAAAGTGATATCTTGTTGTTTAGAATGGGAATGTTAACAAAATAAATCTTTTCTTTTGACTACAAACACAATGTACCCTCCAATATTAATGGTTGATAATAATATTTGTGTGGAAATATGTTATAAGAAGTCATATTTCGATGTCTTTCTTGGATATTTCTCCAAATATCTTGAATAATTTATTTTAATACGTTGGTGAACTAATGAAACAAACCATCAAGATGTGGATGAGTCAAAACTAATGAAACATGCTCTCCAAATAATTAAAAATATAGATAAAACATCTTAATGAAAGTTTGGTATCCAAGAAAATGGAAAGTATAATGAACATCCAAATGTCATGCAACAAATTAAAGTTTAAACATAATGAAAACTGAAGGTGAAACAACTTCATGATAATAAAAGTGAAAGCGAAAGATACCGATAAACTACTCAAGTCAGAAGTGAACCATGTGCGTTTCTGAAAGTGCGATAACATAATAGCCATTTAAATTTCAATATAATGGACATTGTTGAAATAGTTAATTATATTATATTAATTGTTTATAAAGATACGAATACACAGTGTGATTATGTCTGCACAATTCGAGGGGCAACTCTGACATTGAGGAGTAGAAAATGGCTTATATAAAATGGTCGTGAAATTTTTATTTTTCTCCAAATTCGGTGAAGCAAAAATTCATGATGGTATAATTTCAAATTATTTTAAGTTTTTTAGAAAGTTCATTTAAAAGACAGTATCTCACACAATGTTTACAACCCATTATTCTTTGACTCAATCTTAACTTAATGTTCCAATACTTGCCTCCTAATTTATAATTAAATATTCATAATTACAACATGCTTGCTAAATATGTCTTACACCTTTATGCCAATTTACATGTGATTAATGTACAATTAGAAAAGTAAATTCTTACAAGTATCTACTTACTTCATTATCCACATTGATCCTTGATCTAAATAAACCAAATCAATCCCTCCTTAATCAAGTATGTTTTTATACTTTCTTTGCATTTTGTCTTCTTCCATTATGTATGGCTCATAACACCATGGCCATGAACAAATACAACACAAAAAAGCGTATGTCCAATAACATTGTATGTAAAACTATCTTTTACAAATATTGAGAGGAGAAAATAGTATAGCTACAAAGGTACCAAAATAAATACATATGAGGATTAGGGTTATTTTGAGTCTAGTTTGGCTCATTGTTAAGGTTATTAGATCCATGAACACTTAGTATTTATGGATGCATAGCTGGATGTTGGTGCAGTGGAATATTTTGAATTTGTCGCTATTGCGGGGAGTCAATTTTAGTCAAACAATTGGCTAGAAAATTGTGGGGAGTCAATTTCTCAAACAATTGGCTAGAAAATTGTGGGGAGTCAATTTCTCAAACAATTGGCTAGAAAATTTCATCCAAAAGGAACCCCTGTAGTCATGTTAGCACCAAGATATAAGATGCACTAAATAATAAGGATAACCTGTTAAGACCGTAATAGAGTAAATAATGGAGTTAGTAGAGAGGGGAGGAAAGGATTAAGCGCGGTGTTACTAAAACGAAAATTAAGTCTTGAAGACTATGTTATGAGTTAAGGAAGCAGAAGGATCCCACCTTAAATGGAAAAATTATCAGAAGAGGGAATGAGGCATAGAGTGGTGAACTTCGAAAGACATCTCCTTTTCTTCTATAAGACACACTTCGTAAAGTAAGAGGGTTCTTTTGCGAGTTAAACTAAGGAGATGGATGGAGGGACTTCGTGAGTAATAGCAACAAGAGCCTGAATGTATGGGTTGATATGCTTGTAGATAATATCTACGGGTACAACATCGACCTCCTCCCCACCTATACCACCTTGCAGATAATATTATCTATGGATAATATATACGGGTAAAGTGAGACAAGAAAGTGGTTAACTCTCCCTCTAGAAGCAACTGAGTTTGGATGCCGCCACTTTTTTTTTGCAAAATAAGCAAAAACCTTGGTCAGTGTCTTACCTCTTTCGTAGCATGTCGAGCTCAAATAGAGCCAAACAAACAAGGTCGATGGTTCCTCAACAAATATTCAAACATCGAGCTTAAGCAAACAAGGTCGATGTTCTCTCGATGGAGAATCAAACACCCTGGATTCACAGGGACAATCGAATAGCAGGGACAACAAACCACCCTCGCAATTGTGAAAAAAATCGTAGGAATCAAGCAAAGAACAATACGTTGATGCATCTGGACACAGTAAATGCATTAAATAGAATGCCCTGCGTAAATGTAGACCATGCCCAGAGTAAATACATACAACCTAAAATGTTAATGCAACCATCTGACATAGTAAATGAGAGCCAACCGAGAAACCAAAGTAGAAATGACACGTGTCATGCAACTTTGTTAGTGCAGGTGTAGAAGCTCTAACACCTGGTCGCATGTCACTCCACCTATTATTTAGAATAGATACCAACATTAACTTTCGTATACAAGTGTATGTATGGTAGTCATTGATGAGGAAGCCCCATCTTCCTTGCCTTTAATGCAGTAGCAGATAAAATTTAATGCAGTAGCTGATAAAGCGATGGAAAACTTGACCACCACAACCAATGTTGAGATCACCCCATCATCGGGTCCTGGGAAGCGAAAAACCCAGGATGACGCCAGCTACTTTTTCCCAATCAAAAAATAAAAAATTCAAATTTTAAAAATACAGATATTAGCAACTATTGAAAAATTTTCAAATATTGCATTGTATGAACATGATTAATACACCTTCATGATTTATGTATATCCCCTTGTCAGGGACATAACAAGTGAGGAGGTATGTCCACTCCAATGCCACCACTGGTTCCACCCGACTTGCATAACCAAGTGGTTCGCACATCAAGATCATTATTTTGCATAATAGAGAACTTGTCCAAACAACATAGTCAACTTTGACAATTTTATAATTAGACAAGTAGTTGGGCATCACTTGATTGTTTTGCTACAACTTAACTTTGAGGGTAACTCAATAGAGATAGGAATTATGTACATGTTCACATTAGAAGCAAACACTAAAACATGGACACTTCTTCTACAATATCCACAAACCATCAATGAATTTAATATGCTCATCTCATTGGAAGGAAAGTTGTATTTGGTGGATTTTAGGTCCCTTTACCATACCCAGAGTAAATGCATACCATACCCAGAGTAAATACATACAACCTAAAATGTTATTGCAACCATCTGACATAGTAAATGAGAGCCAACCGAGAAACCAAAGTAGCAATGACACGTGTCATGCAACTTTGTTAGTGCAAGTGAAGAAGCTCTTACACCTGGTCACATGTCACTCCACCTATTATTTAGAACAGATACCAACATTAACTTTCATATACAAGTGTATGTATGGTAGTCATTGATGAGGAAGCCCTATCTTCCTTGCCTTTAATGCAGTAGCAGATAAAATTTAATGCAGTAGCTGATAAAGCGATGGAAAACTTGACCACCACACCCAATGTTGAGATCACCTCATCATCGGGTCCTGGGAAGCGAAAAACCCAGGACGACGTCAACTACTTTTTCCCAATCAAAAAATAAAAAATTCAAATTTAAAAAATACAGATATTCCCAGCTATTGAAATTTTTGAAAATATTGCATTGTACGAACATGATTAATACACCTTCACGATTTATGTATATCCCCTTGTCAGGGACATAACAAGTGAGGAGGTATGTCCACTCCAATGCCACCAGTGGTTCCACCCGACCTGCATAACCAAGTGGTTCGCACATCAAGATCATTATTTTGCATAATAGAGAACTTGTCCAAACAACATAGTCGACTTTGACAATTTTATAATTAGACAAGTAGTTGGGCATCACTTGATTGTTTTGCTACAACTTAACTTTGAGGGTAACTCAATAGAGATAGGAATTATGTACATGTTCACATTAGAAGCAAACACTAAAACATGGACACTTCTTCTACAATGTCCACGAACCATCAATGAATTTAATATGCTCATCTCATTGGAAGGAAAGTTGTATTTGGTGGATTTTAGGTCCCTTTACCAGCATCGCCCTTTGGGTGAAATCGTCCCATTGTACTTTGATTTTGAGAGCAACATGTGGAAATCAACTACAAATACTACCTACATGCCCAGACACACGAGCATTCAAAAATTGTCATTGAGCCAATACAAGATTGCATATGTCAATATCGACTTTGCAAATCATTAAGCTCCTTACAAATAATTTTAATGTGGAAATCATATTGATTAACATTTGTTGAAGAATGGAATATTGTTCCCTATTAAGCTCCATATCTTTGAAGATTCCTCTCCTCGATTCTATTAGAGATTTTTGCGTTCTTTATTATCTTTGTCTACTTTAGATTATTTTGAGACTTGGGAGATTTTTTGTTGTTGTTGAAGTTATATGTTCTTGGATTATCTTTGTAATCCTTTGTCTTTGGTGACCCCTCTTTGCTTTTGTCATTTTTCTCTTTATGAATGGTTGATTGTGTATGAGAAATGACATTTGAATAGCTAGGAAGGTTTTGTAGGTATAATATTTGCAGTTGGTTTTGCCTTATTGGGTATTCAAACATAACCTTAGATTTTCTTTTACATTGACCTTTTAGTGGACAACTCCTTTGTTTATTTGGATTGGGTTTGTCTTCATTCAATCCCCTTTGCATCCGAGAAGGAAATTTGTCTTAATCCTTGAAAATTATGGACAACGTAGGCAATCATTCTTGGTTTATGAGAAGACTATGAAATTAGTAGAATATTGAGAAGACATTAGGAATTGATCACAATAAACAATACATCCATTTTCTCAGTGACAGGAAAGGTTCACGCTCGAGAGGAAATTCATAGCAATGATTATTCATTCGTAAAGGAGACCTTTCCCGAGCAAAAAGAGACAAATTCATAATTTGGAAGTCAATTGCCTACATCTTAGACAACTAGTAAATAATCTGAGCAAGGGTTGACAATCGACTACTTCAAATTATAGAATAACAACAATCCTAACACTAGTAGGAAACAAAGAAGATGATATGACCCAAATCTCTTTTCCAAATTGTATGTATGCATTTGAGTTGAGATGAGAATGTATGATCTCGCGTCACCGCCGATTTACATGAGTAAATAAAAAGAAATTCAATGGATTCTATATTTTCTACATCTTTACTTGAATTATGCAGATTAGTTGTAATGTAGGTTACATGATAGCAAAATAGGTAACAAATGTTAATGTGATATTACAAATGGCATGATTGATTTAGCATGTTGGCTAATTGGTGAATCGCCTCCCTTTATTACCTCCAATAAAATACCAATAAACATATAATAAAAATCCCTTGTAAATTTTTGTTTCCATTTAATATATTTAAAATCAAAATGAACCTATGCCAAATTCACATATTTATAAAATTATAATGCATGTACTGAAGAATGTCTGTCTTTATACGATTTAATGTATATAGTGCATTGAAATATTATTGATATGAAAAAAAAGGCAACCTATGCCTAACTTTTATTTCACAGGAAATTTGTTATACCTCTACTAGATGCATCTTACAAGAAACACACTTATATTCAACTTAAGTATTTTTTTGTGCTTGATCAATGGCATCCTGATGATCAATATATTGAAGATGTTGATACCTCTTAGATTTCTTATTGCAACTAGGTAATTTTGTGTATATAGTTTTAAATTGTAGTCATTTGTTAATATCTTATAGCAAAGAGTAATATAATTATTTATCTTGAAGATCACTCTTTTTGCCTGTCTATATCCAGTGTAAGGGTTACTAACAAACTTGGATCCAGGATTCCCAGTGGGGAAAAATTCTCCATTGTTGTCTCGCTATCAATAAGGAATTGAAATAACAGAAATATCTATGAATGTTGGTATGGCCCAAGTAGATGCAGTAAAAGGAGGCAAACAAGAAATATTTAAGAAACATTTAATGCTTGAACTAAGAAAATAAGTCAAGGGCGTTGCTAATGGATCTCGAACTCAAGAGCATGGACAATGTTCGCTCATGTCCCTAGCATTTTAGGATAACCAGCGTAGATCCAAATCCTAGGCTCTATCAAGTGCCGAGAGGGATCAAATCTCTTCATAGGTATCCATTGATTTGATTCAAACCAAAAGACACATCTTTTTATTTAAGGTCCACATATAATATTTAATATTATTTATGGCCCACATATAATATTTTTTATTATTTTTTATTTTGTTATGAACTAACATTACAACATTTCCCCATACATGGTTTTCAAACCATATGCAAGGCCCTCCTACAACCATGGGTTGTTTAGGAGGCCTTGCACATGGTCTTAAAACCATTTGCAAGGCCCTCCTAAACCATGTACAATAAAACTATGGGTTGTTTAGGAGGCCTTGCATATGGTTTTAAAACCATGTGCAAGGCCCTCCTAAACCATGTACAATAAAACGATGGGTTGTTTAGAAGGCCTTGGACATGGTTTTAAAACCATAAACCATGTGCATGGTTTTTAAACCATGGTTTAAAACCATGTGCATGGTTTTAAAACCATGCACATGGTTTATGGTTTTAAAACCATATGCAAGGCCAACATTTTTTATTATTTTGTTAAGTAAAAACACTACAACATCTCCCCCATATTGTGTTTTTTTCCTCACCCATATTTTTTCACGGATAATTAAATTTTTACTTTTTTATTGTTTTGTTAGGTAGGAAGATTACAACATCTCCCCCATATTAGGTTTTATTTCTGGCCGACATTTATTTTGGCATATAATTAAAAAAAATATTTTTTATTAATAAAAATAAAGTTGCGTAACGTTACATAACGTTACAAGATCTCCCCCATACTGGGTTGTAGAGCGCCTCTCGATGCAATGATTAGAGGGTGTGGACATAAATTCACTCAATATTGAATTGGATGCACCCAAATATGAATGCTTTCATGTGAGCATTTTAAGCCCCATATTATCATTGTTAATTGTATAAACTAATTACAAAATTCTTGATCAAGTGAGTATTGTTAGCCCATATGAATATCATTTAACCTAAAATAACAATGTGGAATCAACAAATGCACTCCAGTCCTATAAACACTGGTAGCAACAATTTACTTTGGGTCGATTTCCTTTCTATTTAGGCAAATGGTTTGGGGGACCATCCATGAAACAAAAGGAAAAGAACAAGAAGGCAAATACTCCAAAGTAAGTGATGGTTCTAATGCTTTGAAGATAATATTGCATTTTCCATCTGTCTACATACTATTGGTGAGTTTTCCATCTATTTACAAGATGCCTCCGATGTAGGCTTGGTGAAGGAGAGGATGCAAAAAGGTTTATGAAGCATTTATCTCGGGAGTAATACGCAGTGCAAACAACAACGGTGATGGGATGGCGGTGGTGTCCTCGTGGGACAAGGGAAATACTTTTAGATAATTGAATGCTCATTATTCGGACTAAGACTCCCACCATCACCTCAACAATAGCAAGGTGAAGTTCATGGTGCTTGAAAAAATTGGCTAACAAAGTCACATAAAATTATGAAATGCCATAGTTTTGGTTAAAATGCAAAGATCAAATAGAAACGAATACTTGGTCAAAGCAGGTAATAGGCAGTCAACAAAGAACTCATCACTATATACCATGCATGTTGGCAGGTATAATAATATACTCCATACAAGCACAAGCTATAAAAAAATGATCAAGATATGTCTTTTATCTTTTCCCTCCAATAATATTTAATCCATCATTGGCTCAAAATAAATTAAAGAAATAATTTTAATTAATGGTTTAAACTTTGAGATACCAAGACAATATAACCCTCTTTTATGATGAAAGCTTAAACTTGAAATAAATTATCTAACTAACTTCCTATGAAGTGATGAAAATATGAAACATAAAAGAAGCTATCTAATTATAATAACACTATCAATCATAAGCTGGTCATCTTTCATACCTTCATAAAGTAGTGAGTCCCAAGAAAAAAATGAAGATTGCTAAGTTAAGAACTAATTCACATGCATTGCATAGCAAAACTAACTTATTGACTCTTCCAAAAACTTCGTGGCAAAAAAATCCACAATCTATGCAAATTAAAGGAGAATGAAGATGAAGATCATTCTTGTTAGATGTCCTTTATACAAGTTACTCAAATTGATTTGATTATAATGGAATTTACAATCACAATTTGGTTCATGAAATCCTAAATCAAGGCAGCTAAACCAAGCTCCAACAGTGTTGTGAATATAAATAAATAAATTTCATGACATTAATTTTCTAATTCCTTTGTTATCTCTCACACATATCAAGTTGGTCTAAAGGATATTAAGAGACATCATTATCATCAATATACAATATTACACCTCTTCTTGTTAAATTGCAATTTAATGATCAATGAGAAATGTATTTTTTCAAAGAAAAAAGATCTTTGTATTTGATATTTCAAAGGGGAAATCAAAATGCAATTTTACTAGCCTTTCAACTCATAATCAAGTTTCCAAAATTTCTTCAACCTAGACCTAAAACATATACAATCTTCCTTAAAAATATTCAATATGGATTTTCATCAATTGACAAAAGTAGACTTAAACAAAATTGATTATGACTCAAATAGAAACACAAACATTTATACATAAACAAGACATCCAAAGAGGGACTTTTGGACCTTTGGACCTTAACCATAGCGTTGCATTACCCCTAAATTCTTATCACTCAAAGATTGACCTTCCTGTAGTGAAAACATTACTTTTGGAAGTTGATATGCTTGCAACTGTATTATATGTAGATGTGTGAAAATGAAACATCTTCAAAATGAGTTTTTTTTTTCTCCCAACACATTTCCGTTAATGATCCTAAATCTAGATTAGTGATTTTAGTCTTATTGTACTTGCAACTTGCTAACATTATTTTCTACATGTACCTTCACCTAAATCCAAAGAGCATAGAACTTTGCTTTGCTATTGGCTCCTTAACATGTTCCATATTTTAAAGTAAAACACTGAGAATTAATAAGAAAGGGAATGGCACCTATACCACACATACTTGGAGAACCTTGACAAGAATAATCGAAAACCTCGTAAGGCTTTGTGAAGTCAATTCCAAGTTCCTAGAATCTTCTTGGACCTTTATTCTTACGAGGATTCCAACCATCTCCATAAGAAAGGCTTATTTAATTAGATGTCCAACCTATATATTCCTCCTTATCGTGAAAAAATATCATATTTAAAGCTAGCCTAACTCCCCATAATACATAACATGAGGCAGAGCTTTATGAGAATTTTCAGTTTTACATGTTATCCAAGATTCAAAGCATTCTAGCAATGAGGATTTATCCCAAAGATATTTAAGTTTGATGCTTTGTAAAGCCTCCTTCCAAGAAATCTCAACAAAGGAAAAATTTACAAATAGATGGTCCATTGACTCACTTGAATCCTTACACGGTTTACAACAACCAAATCCTAGCCAGTCCCTTATTTGACCATTATCCCATATTAGGATATTATTACCCAACACTATCCATAGGAATATTTTTTTTTTAAAGGATTTCTGACTTTCATAAACTCTCCACCACCACAACATCTCTTCTCTTATCACTTCTTCAAATTTGTTTCATAATATAATTTAGTAGTAAACACCCCTATTTATTTCTTATCCACTTTATTTCATCATCTTGATCCTTAACACATATCCCATTATGTTTTAACATGTTTGTATACCAAGTCCACTCTACATCTTAGTCATCCTACTGTGCCATATCCTCTCTGGATTTCCAAATGTCATTCCAACTTCCATGTTCCACATTATGTGAGGCAGTAGCAAACATTTTGATTTTCTTTGGTATGAAGGGTTTCAAGAAGTGGATTTGACAACCTATAATTTCCACTACACCCAACCCAAGGGTCTTCAACTAGTCTCAACTTATTTCCTCATCAAATTTTCCAAGCAATCCAATTGCCTAGAATATTAGAAGTTTTGATCAGGCTATTCCACACATTTGATACACCTTTTAAATATGTTCACTCTTGTCTCATCCATTATTTTGGTTCTATGTTCTCTAAATACTAAGCCTTCATCACTTTTCCTAACAACCCCTTACTGGAAATGTCAAAACCCCAAATTTTCACAAAAGTTTAAAATTTTGAGATAACATAAAATGCTGAATAAATGGTTTACTAACAGCTAAAGGTTAGCGGAAAATGAAACAGACCAACGATTAGTATTACACATTTTTTAATTTCGTTAACTAAAAAAAAATAGTTTCCTTTTCGTAACATGAAAAGATTTACTTGCATACTGTTTTCTTTCGGTTTATTGATGAGTCTTCTTTATGGCAAGTAGGTGGAATCTAACTTTGGATCCTCGGCTTACTTAGCATTTATGCTAACGCAGAAAGATTATTGGTTCTTACAGGTTTACAGGTATGATCGAACAAGTAGACGTTTTAAATTCACAAAGTATCAAGAAGTGTTTCTAATTGCAATTAATATGCTTAGTAAAATAAGCTAATAAATTCCAAGCAACTTCAATGAGGTAAAGTAGTCCAGTTTTTTTCTTGTAAGCATAGTTCAAATAAATGAGTTCATTTCTTTATCTAACTTAACAACACCATTGATACTTACTGCGTACTCTAATCTCGTATTCTTTGTTGCATAGTAACTTCTACTTTGATATGCTTATCTTGCAAATGTTATACTTATTGTACTATTGGTTTTTATACATGGAAGAGCTTCTATCAATACTGATAGTAAGATACTCATTAGAATATAAATTTTGATTTCCTTTTTAACTTACTAGTATAATAAGTATCAACATTACTTATATGTACAAAACAGTTGCTCACTTAACCGGTTATTAGCTTCCTCGTCAAAGTCGTACTGCATGCACTATTGTATCGTATACATTATCGTATTATTTACTTGAGTACCAAGCTGATCGATATTTACATTTTGTAGGGAAATTTACTGCCCGTAAAACTCCTTGATAATATAAACTTAATTAGTGTAAAATTAACTGCATCGTTTCACATGGAGTACTGTTTGTCTTCACTTTTTAAACCTAAGTCAATCAATGTTGTCCTCAATGATTATGGACTTGAGTAAGGTTATTCCATTGTAATTCTTATTATTACTATAACACCTTTCTCACATTTAAGTTAATGTCTACATTAACTATTATGGTAGATCAAAACTTTACCTTATAAGAAGTGCAGGTTATCTTGTATACTTACAAAACTAACTAGTCTAACATACACAATAAGGTAAACTTCCAACATTGATCAGTGGTGAAGCACCTAGTGTCTATGAAAGTTTTTAATCAACATCGAACTTGGTAAAAGTCATGTTGATAATTCTCAGTGTTAAGCCATTCAACTCTATTCAATTTCATAAATCAAAACCACCCCAAGCTGATTGGTTTAAGAGTGAAAAGTTTGGTTAATAAACCATGCATATCCAACATTGTTTTACAAGCATATATAATTATAGTAGTTCAAAGGGTTCCAAGCAAAATTGATTTTGGGGTTATATAAATGATTACGTGATTACCAAACTTTCATTAGGTCAACGTCTTAAAAGTCATTGTTTTACCCAATGCCAAATCAATGCTAACAACATTATGATATACATGTGTTATGATAACGTTGGGATATATATGAGCATATATCATAGTTCATGTATTGTTTGTTAAAAATCATTGTGTAAATAATTCGGATGATTGGAACGCAGGTGACTTTGGGTATCGACCCATGCATGGTTTGATTTTCTTGAGGGCACGTGGTCACCTCCTGTCCATGTATTGGAGATATGTAACTCTTACAACCCTAATGCCTTGTTATTCTCCCTCCGCAGTTCACGTTGGCCTTTGGGCTGCTCTGCAAGGTTTTCATGGCGCCCGTGGGTTCCTTCCTGTTCCAGTTTGTTTCGAGTCTTGGGTTAATATTGCTGTAGTCTTCGGTGCTCAGTCTTGTTGTCAAACTCCTTAACTGTGGGTTTTTATCCTACGAGAGATTATTGGTTTTGTTCTGCACTTGTTTGTGGCTTGTCCGAAGTTCCATCTTGCTTTCCTGTGGCTTGTCACTACGGTGATAAGATAGGCTTTGTTTGCTGTTGGATTGTGCTTCGCCATCGTTGTAGGGTTTGGAGATTTGTGTGCACGCCTTGCTGTTGATGATTGTCCCATTACTAAATTGTTTATTTTCTTTATCAAGGTAAATAGTTAGTTTTGTATTCAAAATAGAATTACTCATATTAAAATCGTGTTTACAGTAGGTTTTCATTAGTAAAATAATTTTGAAACTAACACATAGTGTCGTGCTCTTACAGGAACCTGTGACCACTCTTGCGAAAAGTGAAGAAGATGCTGCTGGCTATCTTCGAGGGCTCGTGGCTCCAAACTGGTAAGCCATGGTTTCAACGAACGTGTTCTTCCCTTACTTGTAACAGGGTTGTCGATTGGGGAAACCTTAAGCTTGGAAGCTTGTCCAGCTTCTCCATTAGCTATGCAGTTTCTTTTTAAAGGTTGTGGTTGGTTTTAATATGTTTTCAAACCCTAAGTCGATGGGTAGACCTGACCGTGAGCTGGGTGTTGTATTTGGTTTAAATTTTCAGCCTTATGGCTTGTTAATGTAATACACTGGTTTTTAAAAAGGCTTCCTTCGAGCTCAGACTCGTTTTGCAGAATATTTTGTGACTCTGTATAAGTTAGGGTTTTACCCTAATCGACTGTGAATGAAGATTATTACTGTTTAATATATTTTATAATAGATTTTTGTTAATATTTTAAGACTATCACTCAATCATGGTGTAATTTATAAATTTTACTTGTTTGCTCAGGAATATGAGCTAGGGTTTTCCTGAATGAAACCCTTGTTAAATAAATCCTTCAATTTATTTTTAATAGGTTTTGTTACTTGTTAAATTTGTTTTAATTAGTGTTACAGGTGTGTTGGAAAATTTCCAGTTGTAACATTACCTTTGTCTTTTCATTTGTTCTTAATGGACTATAAACAGTTTATATTAGTTTAAATGCTTATTAATAAAATAATCCAAGTAATTGGATTATAGCTTAGATGTTTGTCATTTGTAAAAATAATATTGGATTAGGGTTTCGACCTGTAGTTTACTTTTACAGGTATAACTTGTTTGTAAAATTAAAACAGTTCTTTTCATAAATAGACATTTATTTATATGTTAATTATTATAATATTCTTATTGTTTTTATTTAATAAATGACAGATAGGGTTTTACTCAGAGTTCTTTGAAAAGATATACATAGACTCTGTCACTTAGTTTGTTCTTTATAAATTAAATATTTTAATAACACCCTACTTGGCTTATAGTATTTGTTAGACTTAGTTTAGTTGATATTATTAGTAAATAAAACTAAGTATTTGTAGTTTATTTTTTTATTTAACTGAATGTAATAAAGTAGCTTGACTATGATATTTCTACTTCATTGCAAATAGTTATTAAGTATATACAAAGGAATATATCTATAATGTAACACACTTTAACCTCGAGCATATTTTAACTTGAATAAAAAGAATAATACACTGTCTGTAAATACAACATTTATCTACTAAGGTATTTTCTTAACATATTAATCCTTCTACCTGTATTAGATTACTGCTATTTCTTTTCCAGTATATTTACATACATAAGCTTGTAAAAACAATAACATAGATAACCAGATTATTGTTCTTTTTGATAATAATCTACATACTAAAATAAATTACTCTGCTATTATGAAATGCAGAACCACATCTATTCTACTCAATCTTTTAACATTTTTTTCATCTACTGTAAATACTCTATCTGTGCTAGAGTACAGCCTGGTCCTTCCATGTGTGGAAAAACACAGATTAGAATTATTTTCCATCTATTTCAGATTCATTCCTTCAATAATCTAAAAGATTACTAATCCTAACATTTTACAACTAAATATTTAACATCCATTTAACAGTCAGATTCAGATTTAACTATCTAACACTGTAAAACAAAATAATGTAGAACCTGATTAGGATAGACAACAATAGCGTTAGGAGGCTGTTCCTCCCTACCAAACTCCTGGAGAGTGCTCAAAGAACCCTTCCTCAAAACCCCCGAGCCTGTTCCTGGTCTTCTTGGCTGAGAACTGGTGGGGCATGCAAACAATAGACTAGTCCAATGACTCAGTAAAACACTCTGCACTCAGTAGTAAGATCCTTCAGCTAAAAATTTGCACTAGATCACTTAGCAGTTATCCCCTCAAACTCTTTCCACAATTCCCTTCCATTGAATTTCTCTGAAGTACATTCACCTGAATGATCACTTCTCTAGAATGAGCAGCCTCAACTCTCTTCAATGGGCATTTTTATAAAGATTGGCTAGGTCTTTTGGGTCAGTTGTCATTAATTGAGCCACCTGCTCTAATTCCACTTTCTTGGGGAATCATGACCCCAAATATAGGGAGGTTGCCACCTGCAACAGTTGGAAGTGGTTTGAGGATGCTGCCACATGTCTGTTTGCTCTCCACCTAGTCTCCTCCACCAATTTGACCAGTAAACACTCTTTTAATAGCTCTCCTAAGCTGTTGTCTCCACCTTTATTTATTTATAATTAAAATATTCAGAATTACATTAAATATCCTTGACTCTACTCAGTCATCAATTACAACTTAGCATAAAATTTAACATATTGTCCTCAAATAAAATCAAATAAGATAATATTGTTTTTGCAAAAATTGGGGCATGTGACAAGAAAGAAGTCTTAGACTTTTTGTTGTTAAGGTCTGGCTAAAGACATAAGTGTTTTTCATACCCCACCCACCTGCCTCTTTAGGTTTTAACTATTCTTGACCATTTAACAAGAGGTATAGCTTCTACTTCTCTTTTTCTAGTTGAAAGGAAATTGTAACACTTTTTCCTTATTTTATCCAAGATACCTTTTGGTATACATGAAAAAGAAAAGCAGTAGATATGAATGCTTTCTTAAACTAACTTAACCATAACTAATCTACCTTCTTGAGATAACCACCCATGATACCAACAAGTAATTCTATCTTCAATATTTTGATTAACAAAAACCAATATATAAATTTGTAATCATTGGATTTGAGGTGAAATCCCAAATACTTTACCTTTTTTTGTGGAGAGTTTCAATATTCACTAGAAATACCTGAGTGAGTCTTCATTCCAAACCTTAGGCTCATGTCATTAAACAAAATGCATGATTTATTCATGTTGATCTCCATCCATGTTTCTTGGTAACAGGTGTCGGAAATAATTTTTAAATATTTCATTTCCCTTAAGAGCACCTTTTCCAAAAATAGAAAATTTAAATCACAAATAGTAAGGGTAAATCTTAGATTCTTCATGTCTGGGATTTTTTATACAAATTTGATCCATTTTCCTTTGTTTGAAAATACTCTTGAAATAAATATACAATTTTATCATATTTTTTAGAATAATATTTAATTTTTATTTAGATTAAGTTTAAAAAAAAAATCTTTTACATTTCACCGTACATTTTAAATGAAATTTAATATTTATATAAACCTAAAAATACCTTTTTTTCTTTTCCAGTCCTATTTTATTTTAGAAAAAAATCTCATGAACTAATTTTATCACAACCATATTTTGCAAATTTGAAAACAAGTCATTTGTAATTTCACTTCGTAGTTCTTGTTTTTAAATACTTTAAATTGATTTATTAACCTTGCCTTGTGAATTTCCTCCATACTTGGTAGTGAGCGTAGTTACTCTTTGATACAATAGATCAAACTTTTTATTTGGACGCTGACGCTGAATTGCTGATTAAAGAAATTAAAGAAACAAACAGGTATGTTTCATTCTCATCGAGAGCCATGATATTTCAACATTGTTCTTCTTTTCCATGAATTTTGCATTTCGAAGAATCTCTTTGGCAGCCTCTTTCTAATGGAATATTAGGGACTAGTGTGCGAAGCCCGCAGCTTCCGGTTATTCAATCTCTGAAATTGCAATCTGCAAGGTCCTCTGTCCGAGATGGATCCTTCCATTGCAAATAAAAATCAGCAAAGTCTAAGCTTTATTGGGCATGCCATACAAAGGAAGCACAACTATATTCACCTGCTCTTGATGGGAGGAGTTTTGCTGCTAAGCATGAAGAGTGCGGGCCAGAAATATCGTATTGATGGGCTTCAAGACGAAAGGGCTTCTCTGAAGGAGGAGAATGAATCTCTGATGAGCAAGTTTACCAATCTTAAAAAAGGATTGTTGGAAGACGAAGCCGCCAAAGGAAACAATCATGCTTTTATTTCGAGGCTGCAAGCACTCCTTGCCGATCCGGTTTCGGAACCAGGTATTTTCTTCATTTTTTGTGCTGTTTTTTCTTCCCAAAGAAAGAATATTCATGGTATAACAAGATATTTGCAATATAGGCAAAATGTCCATATATAATTAAAATCCAGAAAACAATTAAATTCCGTAGGGCATGATCATGATTTAAAGTTGCTTCAAGCACAAGTCCAGGATTCGGTCTAATCCTCTATGAAAGTATTTTGACTAAACGGACCAGTTCATAAAGGGTATCTCAAGATTGCTGCACTGTGATTTGACATATTTCTTTTCACATGCGCACTGTCATTTCCTTGAAGTTCTTTTGACAAGCAAGCAAACACGGTATTTTAATGCAGATAAAACACAAACAAACGAATACTAAGCAAAAGCAACAAGCCACAACATCAGCTTTTGCGGAGCTAAAGTCACTCAAACTCCGAGATGTGTTGATTCACATCACAAATTATCAGAGGAGTGAGAGCTAAACTCTAGATGATTTGCACTTTTTCTGGCGGTTTTTGTCGAAATCCAGCCATGGGCAAATCGTTGAAATTGCAATTTCGGTTGCTGGAATTGCATTTTTGACTTCAGGAATGGATTCAATGACCTCAAATACCCTGGGGTTGTTAAAATTAGGGCATTTTCATAAAAAATTGACAAACTTGTACTTTAATGGAAGTTTAAACTATGAAAATAGTATTGAAATAAAAGAACAGCAGTAGTAAGAGTCTAGCTAATAAAAAATATAATTTTTATCTCTTTCAACTCTAACACTCATTAAGGATCACTGTGTTAAAGTTAGGGTTTGAAACATAAAAATTTAACAACTGCAATAATACACAGTAAAATCATAAACAATACTTCTGAAATAAAATCATGAACAATAGGACAGCAGTAAATAAATCTAACTAACAAAACAAAATAGATCTAATAACTTATTTGATGAGTTGGACTGAGTTGGACCTTCCTTATTATTGAGTTAGACCTTCCTTATAGTCAGAATTTACTTTCAGATTAAATCTTGCCTCTCAGAGGCAAGTCAACAAATGGAACAAATAACTGAACCTTACCTGAGGTTAATCACACACTTGAGAGAGAGAGAGAGATAAAGTGCTGTAGGATAGGGTTAGACAAGTACAGTAAAAGGTATAAACAGTGAAGACATCCAAGATCAACCTCAAGATGTTAACCAAGACAGTCAGCAAGTGTCCAATAGTGGAGGGCAGCCTTCAAGGAAACCTTAGCAAAATAACAGCAGCACAAACAGATAAAAAAACAGGCCAACACAGGCAGTGGCCTACACAAACAGCCCACATACAGGCAGCAGCCCAAACAAACAACCCACACACAGGCAGCGATCCACTCAAACAGCCCAACACAGGCAGCGGGCTACTCAAACAACCCTCAACACCCCTTCCAACAGCCAGCAGTGGCAGCAGCACCCTCACAATGAGCAGCTGTACCCTCACAAGGAGCAGCGGAACCCTCAACAGGGTATGGCTTCCTCAAAGAAACAGTAGCACCCTCAAACAACGTACGACAGCCTGAAAAACACAGTAAAACAACCTCAAATCAGAGTATGACTCACACGTGTGGAGGAGGGAGAAGCACACAGTTGTTGGAAGCCCAAAACAAGAGACCACTCAAGCAAGAGAAGTTTGGAAACCCAAGACGTCACCCAAAATAAGCATGCATCAAACCCTAGATCAGACATAAGCAATCAGATCAGATTCCATCTTCAAGACACTCTCATAATGAGTGCTTAGGCTTGTATTTATAACCTTTAAGGACTCCTAGAAGGTTCTACCTTCTAATCCTTCATTAGCTTTAGGTTTACTCTACAAAGGTCAAGACGTCATACTATTAAGGAGGGTTACCAAATATAAAATAATGTTAAGACATCATAACAAAGGGTTAAGGTACCACACTCAAAAGGGGCGCTAGCACAAAGGACCAACAAGGAAGGGGGTCAACACAAGGCCAAGCCAACACAAGGCTAATCCACAAGTCAACAAGAGGTGTCACAACAAGGTGGGAAAACAATCCTTCTAACCACAAGACAAGGTGGGAAGACAACCCTTTTAACCACAAAAGTCATTAGGTTTACTCTACAAAGGTCAAGATGTCATACTATTAAGGAGGGTTACCAAATATAAAATATAAAATAATGTTAAGACATCATAAAAAAGAGTTAAGGTACCACACTCAAAAGGGGTGCTAGCACAAAGGACCAACAAGGAAGGGGGTCAACACAAGACCAAGCCAACACAAGACTAATCTACAAGTCAACAAGAGGTGTCACAACAAGGTGGGAAGACAATCCTTCTAACCACAAGACAAGGTGGGAAGACAACCCTTTCAACCACAAGGAAGGAAAAACAAACTTTTATCTCTCTCTCATTGTATGTGGTCCACAAGTGTCCCATAATAACTGGAAGTTTTATCATTACCATATAAGGAAGGCTCACATTGGATGATGTGATCCTCTGGTCCTCCTGATTGCTCCTAAAGGTTAAGCACCAGTGACTTCATCAAGGGGTGGCCGGTCCCTTGATGTAACAACCTAGCTCAACCATCTAGGAGAGGAGGGCATCACACATCATCATCTTGGTTAACTGACCGAGATCCACTTGGTTAACTGACCAGGAATACACCTGTAGGACCTGCTTGGTCCTAGACCAAGAATTTGCCTGGTCCCAGACCAGGATGTCTCTATCTCTTCCTGTAGGATCTACTTGGTCCTTATGACCAAGAAACTGTCTGGTCCTTGACCATAATGCCCTAGAGACAAATAGGGGCCCTAGCCACAAGCTAGGGACTTTTCCATGGCTCTAACCTGCTTAGTCTCAGACCAAGAACCCCAGTAGATTGTTGGGGGCCCTTGGGTACCTGCTAGGGACTTACACTGCCTGGTTTCTGGCCAGGAACTCTAGTTAACTGACTAGGGTGCCATCTCCCTAGAGAATAGCTCTCGCAATTGCATTATCTTTAACACTCCCTTTTAGCAAGAGAGGCATTCTCAACAACACTAAGCTAGTCTTGGAAGTACCCAGAGTTTGTCGTGGACAAAGGGTTAGTTAACACATTGATAATCTGTCTATCTAACAGAACATACTGCACCATGTCCCTAACATAGTGATATCTCCTCTTGATGTGTTTCGACCTGTCATAGAATACATGATTTTATGAGAGCTTTAAATAGCTCTGGATATCAACAAGAAGCTTGATCTCATAGATCCACTTGGAAGTTACAATTGACTTCCCTTGATGGCTGAGAACCACTTTCCACATGTCCTTTTTCATAGCATCTTTCCAAACTTGTTCTTTGGTTGCCTCCTCATATGTGGAGGATTATGAATCAGTGACGTGGCTCACACTGGAGCACCCTTGAAGCCTCTGAATAGGCTCCTCAATGAGATCAACCAAAGGCTTCCTAGCCTTCTCTCGCTGCTCATTTGAACAAGATGACTCATAGGTTGAACTTTCTTGCACTTGCATGTCTGAGTCACTGGAAGACTCTTTGGAGCGATGCAAGGTCACATCTCTACTTTTCTTTTCTGCAATCCCATTTTGCTGG
Organism: Pseudotsuga menziesii; assembly: GCA_001517045.1. NCBI lineage: Eukaryota > Viridiplantae > Streptophyta > Pinopsida > Pinales > Pinaceae > Pseudotsuga > Pseudotsuga menziesii. The sequence goes on along the minus strand of LPNX010957514.1, from coordinate 457,449 downwards.
GGATTGAAGAGCACAATTGGCTCCCTCTTGATCTTTGAATTCTGGCAGGGGTCATCCTCTCCTTCATTACTTGTGACCATCATTTTGTTCCACAGTTCGCTTTGAACACATGCCCTGAAACCTTATAAAGGTTTCCTTCACAGACCCCAATTACGATGGCTGAATTCATGTTTCCATCATTGGGCCACATCGTGGCCTTTTCTTCTGAGAAGGCTATAGTGAACCCTTTGTCTTGTAGAGATGCCATTGAAAGAAGATTCTTCTTTAATCCAGGAACATATAAAATTTCCTCAATGTGCATAAACATACCTGAAACAAGCTGGATTATCATCTTATGGCATAGGTATTAGGTACTATCATCTCCCAGTTCCACTTTCACATTGAACTTCTTGTCCTTGTAATCTGCAAGAGCCTTCCTAAATCCAGTCATGTGCTTGGAGGCTCCATTGTCTATCCACTAGGAATCTGTCAAGTTTGAGATGGAACTTGAGAGTGCTGAAACCAAGTAGTATTCTTTTTGTTCTTGATCTTCAGCCCTTGATTTCTTTCGCTGTGTCTCTTCCTCTTCTACAATAATTGAGGCATGGTACTTGTTTCTCTGCCAATTCTTGTCAGGAGGTTTCTTACAGTTCTTTGCAAAATGACCAAATTGGTTGCAGTTATAACACCTTACCTTAAACCGCTTACCTGGAGGTCCCTTACCTTTGTCCTTGTTTTAAGGGAATCTTCTGCACTTCTTTGTCTTGGTAGCAAGTGCATGATCCTTTTATATGGGAGGCCCGGTTTTGCGTTGGATCCTTCCTTCTTCTTCTAAACAATCATGCCACAACGTATCTAAGCTTGGATGAATCTCTCTTCCATTTATTACTACCAGAAATGTCTCCCAAGACTCAGGAAGACCATCTATTGTTGTCAGCACAAGGTCATCATCTTCTACTTTAACCCCAATGGCCATGAGCTGATCTCTTATATGAGAGATCTTGGAGAAGAAAGTGGTAACTGGCTCATCCTTCTCCATCTTCAGTGAATGAAGCTGCTTTTTCAAATCCCTCTTCTGAGTAGGGGCCTTCTTCTCACAGAGATTTGTAGGGCATCAAAACACTCTTTAGCTGTTCTCAGAGGAGCTATCACTGGCATCAAATTATCTTTTACCAAATAAAAAATGATTCTCTTTGCCTTGGCTTGCTTCTTCTTAAAGGTTGCTCTTCTTTGATTAGTTGTGGACTCTTCCACATGTTGTCCGTCGATTGCACACCAGCAGCATAAATCTAATGAAAGCTGTCTCCTCACTTAGGAAAGTGGGATAGGTGTGACCTTGGGGGCAAGCACAGAGCTAGGTACTGTTACCTACTCCTAGCTCCTCCGTTTAGGCTAACTCCTAACGAAGCCAAGGGGGGTAGTCCCTAACAAAGAGTTTTCTAAGGCTCAATGTGGTTAAAGTGTTTTAATTAGTTGCGGATGCGGATGGGTGTTATTTAGGAGTTATTATGATTAGAATTATGAGTATGACACTTAATCAAAAGCAATCCACGTTGCTAGCAAGAGATTTAAACGATGAGTAATGATTCCAGACTTTAATTAAGCATTCAGAGAAAGAAATTATAATAAACCATAGACAATTGATCAAAATAAGATAATTATGCAGATTAAAAAAGGACCAGTGCCTTATGGAGTCAATAATACTGAAATGTGCAAGAGAATTAAACACAAGTCTGGAAATCAATCTAGTGAATATTAGGTTGTGTGAATGCTCTTGGTAGGTTTTAAGAATTTTATGTGCTCTTGATTAAGGTGTCAACGAAGGTTTGTCAAAAGCTGGGAGAATATTCTAAGTTCACTTCGTTTAAGACATGTTAGGCCCGCCCAGTATTCCAGGCTGGTATCGCGAAGATTGACCAGCTAGTTGAGAAGCTTAGACAGCGGGATTCCGGCGCCTCTACTAGGAAGTACTTTGGAAAATTCCCTACAACGCTGGTGCATTCGTTACGGGGTGTTAAATTTTATTAAGTTATTCTTGCAAGATTAAAGATCTAGTGCCGTTTTTGGGGACTCTGATCTGAGATCGGTCAGAGCATACTCCGGCAAGGAGAGAACGAAGTTAATTAATTAAGGGGTGTGTGTTGCAAGTTTTATTAAATTAATTAATTAGGACTCTCCGACAGAGAGCGCTCTTGACCTTGTCTTATGACAGTGGTTCAAGAGACTTAGCTAATCTAAGATGCCTAATGCAGGGGTATGCAGTTCTATGAATGCTCTCTGATGGAGAGTGCTCTTGACTTGTGTTACTGCAAGTTCAAGAGTCTTACTTAATTTGTTAAACTTGAAAAAGACATATAACATAAAAAAAAATCTAACTACCCAAGAGTCTCTTTCAGGCTTTTTAGGGCCCTAATCGGGAAAGCAAGGGGGTAAGTATACAGTAAAAAAAACTTATTTAATATTTAATCAAACAATCAAATCAATATTTTTTACTTCATTTTCAAAGCATAATAAATTAATCAAAAGATGAACTACTTGATTATGATTATGCAACTATCTTACCCTTTTCTATCATTAGCAAATTAAACCAAAAATGAAAAGCATGACAATGAGACGATACAAGCTTCCCCCAAATGGGGGAAGCCTGTATCGTCTCATTGTCATGCTTTTCATTTTTGGGATGGAGAGAAGAGGGAAGATTTGTCTTTTTTGTTCTTGCTTGCTCCTTTGCTTGATTTTAGCCTTTGGGCTTTCCTCGATTCTTCCTGCAAATAAGAGCTTTAAACAATTCAAACGTTATGCATTAATAAAAAATTTAAAGACAAACTACAAACTAAAATCTCAAAAAAGAGGGTAAAAACCAGTGGTGAAAAAGAAGGAAAGAGAGAGGAGAAAAACCAAGAAAAGGGAGAGAGAAAAGGTGAAAAAGAGGGCTGTAAAACAGTAAAAAAGAGGGCAACGAACAGTCAAAAGAGGGCTGTCCAAAAGGAAGAGAGAGAGGGCTGTCCAAAGCATGAAAAATGGGTGAAAACTAAGTAAAAAGAAGGCTGTCCAAAGAGAAGAAAGATGGTTGCAAAACTGAGTGAAAAGAGGGCAGCGATGAAGAAGGAAGAAAGGCAAGCCAAACAAGGCAATGAAAGTGAAGCCAAAGGATGGAAAGAAGTAAACTAGGGCTTCCTAAGTAACCGGTAACCCAAAGAAACTTTAAAGCATAATTTATGAGAGGGAACTTGAAGCAAACAAAGACTCTTAAAGCCTTCTTCTTGGAAACGTCCAATTTACTGTAGATCCTACAGAGAAACCAATGTTAAAAGAAAAACTTGTGATCTTGAAGATGAGCTAGATGCAACCGAGCTCACACCCTTCTCCAAGATGGTAGATCCTGTCCAAAATCAAAACACTTCAAACGCCCAGTGAGATCAATCAACTAGCATGCTAATAAATATAAAGACTCATCAACATTAATATAATCGAATATCATGAAATCTTTTAAATAAACTAGCATAATCAACCAACTTAACAACTGTAAGTGGAAGATTTTACGTTCTAAACAATAGACTTCTAAAACTAATTGATTAGATCATATATGAGCATTTAAAATGAAATAGATGGACAGAAATCACCTTACAACATTCATTCACCACAAGCACTGAGCTGCATGGACCTCCAAAGTCTTGATTTTATTCCAAAAGATGAACATAAGCCATTACAAATTCTTACAGAGTAAGTTTACAATCAAAGATCCATCTCCATAGAGCTAAAGAAGCCTCTATTTATACAAAGAGAGAAGGCTAAAACCATAAAACCAAACTAAGAGTAACACCAGAGTAATTGAATGAGCTCGGCATGATGATTTGGAGTTGAACTAAGCTGCAACTGAGTGTTGGAGTAATGAGGGGGGGGTGAGGTGGCTCATCCTCCCTCGTAATGATCACCCAACCAATAGATAACCCACACTTCAACCAAAAACGGATTTGACCAAAGAGGGCAAATTTCTTACTGATAGTTCAACTGCTATACTCTGATACTTGATCTGAAACTGATCGATATTGATTGGAATCATCATAAATGCTCTGTGCCATGTCATTTAGCCTTTTATTTCGCTGAAATCGGATTAATTTGGAGAGATTTCGATTCTCTCCAAAATAATCATTTTTATTAATTAATCAATTTTTCCCCAAAAATGACTTTTTTGAGAAAATATGCGTTATGTGGCCGAATGATGGTCTGAAAGTTGGATTCGGCTGGTAGGCTGATCAAGAACGATTTTTGGCTTAAGGTTAGAGCCTTCAATCACTGAATTCGGGTTTCGGATGACTAACTTATTACAAATTGAATTTTTCCATTTAAATTATGGAAAAATTTAATTAAAAAACTTAGGAAAAATTAAAAAAATTAAAAAAATTAAAAATAAAAATTTTGACGTGTCCGGTAAAAAAATTTCGGAATTTTTTTTGAGGGTCCTAGTGACTTAGGACATGACCATGCTCTATTCTAATAATGCCTAGTAGGTTTATATATACTCAGTTGGGCTCTAATAACCCCCCAAGGCCCAGAATTCAAAATCAGGCATTCCAGCTTTGGAGGAAGCGGGAGAAAACCTCGTCAATTATACTCGGCTATAGGCAAAGCATAATTGTCAAGGGCAAAAAACTCATCGGAATACCTTAGTTGAAATTCTACGTCTTAGAAGACCGAACCACTCAAAACACCCTACTAGCACATTTTATTACAAACCCCGCAGGGCCATGGTCATAATTATTCAAAACAAAAACTGACTAACCAAAACTGGCTAGACACAAAGGTGGATCATCTAATACATTGGAATCAAACATTTATCATGTTTGTCAACTGACGGCTCCTCAGCTAATCCAACTATTGGTACAAGTAAGTGGATAACACCACAACCCTAGTAACCAGATCATCCAAGTTACTCTCCTCTAGGATATTCAAACCCTAGATTTCCAAACATTGAAGTTTGAGGCTCTTTCAAGCCTATTGCCGCCTTTCATACACCTGGGTTACGTGGCAGAAATCTTCAAGCCACTCGATGTGTCCTTGGGGGCAAGTTTCAAGTCAACGATGTCACCTTGTTCTTGACTCCTCCGTTTAGGCTAACTTCTAACGAAGCCAAGGGGGGTAGACCTTATTAAATTACTAAGGCTAATTACTTAGTGTGATGGTGTTATATTGATTAAGTTGTTTAAGAGTTTTTGAAATTAACCAGCGGAAACAAAAGATAACAAGATGCAAGATTTAAAGCAGATAAGCACAGTAATGACACTTAATATATCTATCTATCTATCTATCTATCTATATATATATAATCGAAAGAATTGATCAAAGTAAATCACTAGTGCCTTAAATGGAGTCAACAGAGAAAATAATGTGCTTGCATGCGCTTGAAAGAATGTTTTGCAAATGTCTCTTGGTAGATTTTAAATTAATGTGGAATATGAATGAATTAAATTAGGCGAAAAGGGTACTCCAGATATACCCGAGGGGTACTTGGAGTATGTCTAAAAATTGAACTTTCACGGCTACCTGCAAGGTGTTTGTGGGATGGAACGAAGTCTCGGAGACTATTTAGTATTGTTCATAACGCACCCGTCAAGGTGTGACAGAGATCGGCGCCTCGAGGTCACTTTCCAGTTGTTCCCACTCCTTTGGCTATTTTGCCATCATCTACATTTCGTTCGAGGCGTTGGATTTTCGCCTGATGGTTTGTCAATTTGGGAGGTGAAGACTAATTAATCTAGTCACTCAAGTGCTTTTGATGCAGCTTGACTGATCAGACGAACCACAACCAAGTACAGAGCATACACACTGGAGTCTTTGTTATTTTTAGTAAATTTTAAAAGAGATGTTCTTATTAAAAAGAAAACCCTTCAGGAACCTCTTTCGCTCCAAGTGGACCTCAATTGGGGAATCAAGGAGGGGTTGATTTTATTATGATTATTAAAACAATTAATGAAAATGGAATCAGAGATACACAACACTGGTTTTCTAATTAGTCCTACCACGCATCTCTTTCCCCTTGTGGGTCAATCGAGAAGTCGTGGGTAAGAATTAAAATTACTTTGAATTGAAAATATGGAATAATGCAAAATATTATCAAACTATACAATCCTGCATGTCAATACTAAACTAGAATAGAAACAAGGTGAAACAATGTAAAAAATAACACAGACGCGAATCCCCCCAGGGGGGACGGTGAACAGGCCCGAAAGAGCCTATTCGAAGAGGTTCTTCTTTTTATTAGTAGCAATTACAATATCAACAAACTGAAATTAATCCACTTGGTCTTTATATGGAATGAGACCAAAGGCTTACAAATTGAAAAAAATTGAAATTTTGGGAAGACGGAGACCCCCTAGGGGGTTTCGAATGGTCCAAAAATGCTTTCCGGACAACGCTTCCTCCTCTTTTCTGTTACACCTGCTAAAACCAGCAAGCTTATCATAGTTAAATATGCCCAAAAGTACTTCTGGAAGTACTTTTGGATGAACAAACGTCTTACCCAAAAACTCTAAGTTAAAACTAGTTTTTAAAGAAGCGGAAAAGGAACCAAGGAAAGCAAGCTTTCCTTGGGATCTTGGCCTGCTTTGGGGGCAGCCAATATGGAGCACTTAAATTGCTGAATATAAATTTTTAGATTCTAAGGAAACAACCATGCATTCAACAAGCTTTAGATCTACTTTCACAGCCTTGAAAAATGACAATTTTCCCTAAAACTAGATCTAGAATGCTTGTAAATTTTCTTTTAGGAATGAGATCTAGTTTATGAGCTTTAAGGCAGCAAGATCTATGTAAAATAAACTCTGAAATTGATAGATCTAAACAATTTTAAAGCTGCAAACAAGTAACAGGACTGATTTTAGAAAAAATTGAAGGAGGAAGAGGAAAAGAAGAGCATTTTTGCTGGAAGCCTTGAAGATCATCCGTGGAGCTTTCTGGTGGAATGTCGAGGGACTATGCCTTTGAATGGTTTTGGAGAGAGTGAAGAAGCAAACTAGATCAACATCCTCTCAAAGCTAGAAAACTGCAACTGAATCCAAAGACTTGCCAAAATACTTGTGAGATCCGGTTAATACATACATAGAGATTTTAGAATAACATGCATATAAACTTATAAAACATGCTGAATCTAGATTTCTAAACATGTATCAAAAAAGGAAAAAGATGGCCAATAAACTTATTAACAAACTCCTTTCCTATCAAGATTATAATAAACTTATTATTAATCTTAGCAATGAATCCACAAACAATCAACAAATTATGAACATAGATACAGGTTACCTCAGTGAAACATGGCAATGCTCATCCACACATACAATGACATGACACCATCTTGCCTCCAAAGCTTCACTTTATTCCAATAGAAAAAGATATTATACAGTATTACAACAATAATGGCTCCTCAATCCAACTCTAACTAGCTTGGAAGAGGCAGCCTGAGCTTTATTTATACACAAAATTGAAACCCCAACGCGGAGGGGGCGCAAATCCCAAGGGGATGGACCACTGCAGCTGAAGGAGAGTCCATCAATGCCTGATCTGAAGCTGAACTGAGCTTCTACTGAGTATGAATGTTATTCAGGGGGCTAATTGAGCTCACACATCGACCTGCTGAGTGAATCATCAACCATAGAGCTCCCAAAAGAGCCCACACGTGTGGAGGAGAGAGAGAGGGCACAATTCCCCATAAAGGAAGCCGAAGTTCAACTCTGGATCCACCCAGATCACCTCCTTCAGTCAAGGATTTGTCAGATCCAGTCAATCTGGTGCCGATGAGACCGATTTCAATCAAATCGGTTGAGAATCCATTGATCTAGGATTTTGGATTTGCTCCATTATTCATCAATTTATTAATTAAAATAATCAATAATTGATTTTTTTGGGATTTTTGACTTGAGTGATGGAAAATCACTCAAAACTAGGAAATAGTGGGTCTATAGGTTCACTGGGTGCTCTTAGCTTGAAAATGAGCACCTACATGACTGAATCTGACTTCGAAGCCCACTTTTATTACGAAACCAATTTTTCCAATTAAACTATTAAAAAATAGCCTAAGTTTTGGAAAAATTAAATTTTAATAAAAGACACTGAAAAATTTAAAAAATTAAAAAAAATTTAAAACCTAGGGGGACTTAGACATGTTCATATGACTCGACAATAATGCCTAGCATGTTTATACATTGACACATAGACTCTAATAACCTCATTAGGCCTAAATGCCAAGCTGACCACCCCAACTTTTGAGGTATTGAGTGAAAAACTCAAAAATTATCAGTCGTTTATTCAACAACCAATAATAACCAAGGGAAACACCCTGGGCTGATCGGATTGACAAATAAAGTCTAAGAGACCGAGTCTTTTACAGGCACTATCATGCTAGATCATTTATTACAACTCCCCCAAGGGGGTATGAACATGTGATATAGTACAACAAGCACTTCCCAGAAGCACTTCTGAAGGTCTTCTAAAGTCCGAACAAGTTATCCTTGTCCGGTTCACCAGGCTCACTTGATAAAAATCCACTAAGTACAACTTAGGTGGTAACAAAGCCTGCCTTCTAATTTAACTTAAGAAGATGCCATCTTCAAACCCTCCATGACCAACCTACTAGAATTTGACAAGAAACCTTGGCAGACAAGTTAGATAAGTTCAAGCCCTTACCTTAGGATCTATGTAGAGTCTGTTAGGTTGCAAAACCCTAAGCTTTGATACCATGTTAAATTATAGATTTTTTCATAAAAATTGACAAACTTTTACTTTAATGCAAATTTAAACTATAAAAATAATATTGAAGTAAAGTATAGTAGTAGTAAAAGTCTAGCTAATAAAAAATATAATTTTCATCTCTTTCAATTTCAACACTCACCAAGGATCACTGTGTTAAAGTTAGGGCTTGAAACATAACAATTTAACAAATACATTAATACAGAGTAAAATCATAAACAAGACTTATGAAATAAAATCATGAACAATAGGACAACAATAAATAAATCTAACTAATAAAACAAAATAGATCTGATAACTTATTTGATGAGTTGGAGTTGGACCTTCCTTCTACTTAGAATTTACTTTTAGTTCAAATCTTGCCTCCTAGAGGCAAGTCAACAAATGGAACAAGTAACTAATCCTTACTTGAGGGTAAGCACATACCTGAGAGAGAGATAAAGTGTTGTAGGATAGGGTTAGACAAGTACAGTAGAAGGTACAACGGTCAAGACATCCAAGATCAACCTCAAGATGTTAACTAAGAAAGCCAACAATTGTCCAACAATGGAGGGCAGCCTTTAAGGAAACCTTAGCAAGATAGCAGCAACACAAACAGACCAAAAAATAATCCAACACAGGCAGCGGCCTACACAAACAACCCACACACAGACAACGACTTACTCTAACATCCCAACACAACCAACGACCTACACAAATAACTCACACATGGGAATCGACCTGCACAAGCAGCCCACACACAGGAAACGCCCCACACAAACAACCCAAACATAGGTAGTGGCCTACTAAAACAACCCTTGACACCCCTTCCAACAACTGGTAGCGGCAGTGGCACCCTCACAATGAGCAGCGGTACCCTCAGAAGGAGCAACGACACCCTCAACATGTTGTTGAAAACGTAACTTCGGAAGATATTCTTTGTATTATTATTATTATTATTATCATTATGTACTTTTGTTATTCCTCCCTTCGGGGATGTTTTCCCTCCAATCAGAGATGTCACTGATGTAATTGGTCATGTAAGAGTTGAGGTAAAACCTCCGTTGTAAGTCAGGGCAACAGTCCCCAAAAGAACAAGTGTAAAATGTATTTTTGAGTTTCCCTAGGAGAAGTCAACCCAATCAAGTAGAGAAGTTGGCCTTGTTGGGGTCTTAGGTCACACAACTGAAGAATATAAATAGGGAGGCGCTCTCCCTCATTTGGACACACAACAATCACAAGCAAGTTCGCTCCAATAGAGAGAAAGACAAGTTTGCTAAGAAGAAGAAGCTGCAAAAGTTATCTTATCTTTGGGGTTTTCTATCTTTTTCTGACATTGTACTAAGTGACAAATCTATACAGAAGAAGTTGTTGGGTTTTCTCCCTTGTGGTTTCCCACGATAAAATCTTTGTCTTTCTTTCATGTTGTGCTTGTCTATCTTTCAGTGATTGACCACAACAAAGAAATGATTGACTCCATGATCTTAATGGTAAGAGGGTAGATCATGGAGTCAGTCATTTCTACCCTCTCCCACCAACCTTCATCTAACACTATGTCCTTTACCTTTTTTGAAGCAATATGATCCGTTTTTCTTCAAAAAGACCAAAACATGAAAATAACCATGGACCCAAGAGCGATTTTTTACCTCCCTCAAACTCTTCAGCATGATGAATGAGGAAGCAAATTGAGTATCTGTAATCTTCAACAATGAAATATGTGTGTACTCTTTGTTGATTGTGAGGGCATTGGTGTGGTTTTGTACAAAGTTACAGGTATGGCGTGCTTCGTCAATAAGGTTTCGAATCTATGTCACATCTGAAGCAATAAATTTCAATGCTAAATTCAAAGAATGGACAATGCAAGGTGTCCAAAATACCTACAAGAGCAATAAAAGCAAGTATAAATCAGTCTACAACTAACAACTCAAATCTATAAAATGGCCATTCCCCTAGATGAATCTTGTGCTAAATTCAAAGAATGAGCAAATTAGTAATGCAAGGTGTCCAAAATGAAAATACCTGTGGATATTTAGCTTCCACAATCATGCCAATAACCTTGTAAACATGTGCATTCTCCGTGATGATTTGTACACTAGAATCAACACCTATGTCTTCAATGACTTTGATGAACAACTCACCCATATACTGTGCATCCTTGTATTTCCTAAGAGCATCCACCACTTTCAAGAACACTGGTCCATTTTGGGAAGACACCATGAAATTGATGAGTGGATGGCTTGCTGCATTCGTCCATCCATTATAAACAATACTGACACCGAATGGGGGCCATGTTGATCTAATTGGCTCAAGAATTTTATCCACTTCCTTCTTTGCCTTAACCAACAATGTGGTTCTAAGCTTCTTTGAACTAGGAGGCACATAACCGGTTCAAGCTCGTTTAATTAGACTTCGACACATCTCGATAAACAATGGTGACTGTGCAACATTGAATGAAATGAAGTTGAGTTAGAAAAGGAATGCAATGGTAAGGTCCAACTCTTCTCACGCCTCTTGTTGGAAAATCCTGTCCATCGGACCACTTGGAGTTGGCCTCTTTCTTGTTGGATGAGTATCAACCTTACTCCCATATCCGCTAGAGGGTTTCCTCAAGGATGTAAGAGGCTCCTCATTCTTTTCTTTCTTGCTTGCTACTGCCACCTTCCCTTGGCCAACATCATCCTCTCTTTCCATCTCCCTTCGTTGGGTGGCACTCACTGCTTTACATGTAGCAAGCCCATAAGAGAAATGGCCCTTAACTCGGTAATAGGTGCTCTTGAATTCATTCTTGCAAAAATTGCAACTAGTGAAAAGCCAGAAACTAGGGCTTTCAAGTTTGGGCATATTTATCCATAGATTGGACTTCAAAATAGTATCTTGGAACTCGCCCTAGTGAGGCGCACCTTTCTATGGAAGCAGTTTTCAGTTTGATGAAATTTTCAATTTTGACCTAATTTCAACCAAGGGTCAAGGATTAGGGCTTCCAATTTTAAGCCTCTCCATCCACAAATCATGTTCGATCTTAGCATTCTTGAACTTGCCCTAGGAGGGCACATCTATCTGTGGAGTCAGATCTCACTTTTGGAAAACTTCAATTTTGACCTACCCTTTGCTAGGGTTTCCAAGTAAAATCTCAGTGTTGACAAAATGACAACCAATCTATGGAGAAGATAGCTCCAAGTCTTGGAAGCATTATATGATGGATGATGATGAGCCTACTTCATTCAAGAAAACCAGAGAAGCATCAAATGATGAATCTACACTTATCTCAGCACTAACAGGTACTGTTACTCCTAGAAGTGATACTTGGGTAGTAGATAGTGGTGCATCCAAGCATATGACTGGTTACATGGATTCACTCTCAAAATTACTCCAAAAAGATTCTACCTATCAAGTGGAACTTTTGACAACTCTATGTATGCAATTAAGGGAGTAGGAGAAGCCTCGTATTAGTTGGACTCGAGAAAAGCCATGAAGATGAAAGATGTACTATTTGTACCAGGTTTAAAGAAGAATATTCTCTCTATATCAGCTTTAGAAGATCGAGGCTTCATAGTAATGATTTATAGATGGTCAAGTTCTTATGTGGTCAAAAGGATCAAGTATTGATTCAGCTATTGTGACTGGTGTTGGAGAGGGAGGCTTATACAAATTGAAGGGACACTCTGCTCAAGCCTTGGTGCATAACAATGTTATCTCAAGTGAGCTATGGCATAGACGATTCACTCATCCTCACTACAGAGCTTTACCAATTATCAACAAGATGGTTACTAGACTACCAGTCATTCAAGTGGAACATGAAGGGGTGTGCAGAGGATGTGCACTTGGCAAGATTGTCAAAGGAACATTTTCAAGCAATGCTAGCAAAGCAGAAGGGATCTTGGACGTAGTACATTTAGATGTATGTGGATAGATGTCAACACTCTCTCTCAGTAAGTGTTTGTACTATGTAACATTTATTGATGATTAGTCATGAAAGACATGGATATATTTCTTGAAATCAAAAGATAAAAGTTTTCAGTAAATTCAAGGAATTCAAAGCTCTTGTTGAAAATCTTTCCGAAAGAAGGATTAAAATTATGAGGTTAGATAATGGAGGAGAATTTATGTCAAATGAATTCAATGAATTATGCAAAGAAGTAGGGATTAAGAGGGAGCAAACTACTCCCTACAATCCCCAACATAATGGAGTCACAGAAAGAAAGAACCAAACCATCGTGGAAGCAACAAAGGCATTGATTCATGATCAAGACTTACCCATGAATCTATGGGCAAAGGCAACCAAGATAGTTGTGTATGTACAGAATAGGAGCTCCCATGGAATATTGGGAAACAAGACACCAGAAGAAGCATTTACCGAAAAGAAGCGATAGGGCAGCCGCTTGAGGATATTTGGTTGTCCAGTGTATATACATGTTCCCAAGGAAAAGAGGACAAAGTTAGATCCCTCAGGAAGAAAGGGCATCTTTGTCGGTTACATGATTTACATTTTAGGACAGAATTAGATTGAGATCAACAAGGATGTAACATTTGACGAATATACAACTTTTAGCAAATCTAGGAAGTCTCACATGGATGAGGATTGCAAGGAGCTTGAAGCTCCTAAGAAAACAAGTGTAGAAGACTCTACTTCGACAGATCATGTTCCAGAAGATCATGACGAGATAGTAGCAATGTTATCGGAACCGGACCGGTCATCGAACCGATGAAGCCCAAAATGCGAACCGGACCGAAAACCGACAAAAAACCGGGTAAACAACCGGCTAACTAAAAAATACATAAAATATTCATATTTTGTAAAAAAACATATATATTCATGTGCATACATATGAATCCAAACCATTAATAAACAAATATGCAAAGTTTCTCATATATATAGCAAATATGGGTGCAAATATCCAAAATAACACCTAGTGCAATACATCTCTGAGGTTCTGAACCAAAGTACATCAACAAAGAGGCTCTAAATGGCCCCTACAATCCAAAAATAAACCATAGTACTAATGAATAACAATAAAGTGATCATATGGCCCTACCCTACTAGCTACTACTATTAGAGTCTAGTGTCTAGTAGTCTACTACTCCTCATCATCGTCATCCTCATCCTCTTCCTCTTCATCCTCTTCAGGAATGGGATTCTGAGCCCCACTTGATTCCCCTGGCCCTAAAGGTGGAACCTCTAGAGGTGGGTCCAAATCCAACCAAGAAAGGTCTTCATTATCAAATACTGGTGCTTGAGTCTCCACAACCCACTCTGATGATGGATCAAAGTCATCCAAGGTTATGTTTCTTGATGCTGGTGTCTTGTTCAACAACCGGTTATGCCTCAGCCTAAGATTGTACTGGGTGGGGGGGTCTTTAAATAGTGTTAGGATAGGCTTAGGGTTAGGTTAGAAGCATAGGTTAAGTTTTATTTTTTGTTTTGTTTTAAAATTGAGTTCCGTGAGTTCCCAGTCCGCGGCTGTACGCCAAAGTACGGACCGACCGTTTCAACCGGTTTGGAAAAAAATCCAGTCTGAAGAATTTTTTTTATTGACCGTACCGGCCAACCCTGTAAATCGGTCAAACCGACCGGTTTTGCCGGTTCCGATCTGGTTCCGATTACACTGGATAGTAGGGCCAAAAGCAATGATAGATGCACCTAAAGAGATGATAGTCTTTAAGCAGAGACTGACATGGTTTCAAAGCACAATACAGGATGCAAAGCAGTATGGTGCTTTCAATAGGTCTTTTAGAGAAAGCAAAAGGCCTCGACAGTATTCTAGCTACACGACATTGATAAGTGACATCATTGATACAAAACCTTCTAGTTATGAAGCAGCTGCATATCAACAAGTATGGAAGGAAGTCATGATGGAGGAATACTAGTCCATCATGGAGAATGATGTATGGGAAGTGGTTTCAAGACCAGAAGGGAAGTTAGTAGTAACTTCCAAGTGGATCTACAAGATCAAACATGATGTAGATGGAAACATAAAGAAGTACAAAGCAAGATTCATGGCTAGAGGATTCTCTCAAAAAGAGGGAATAGATTATGACGAGACATTTGCTCCAATGGCTAGACACACTTCCATTAAAGCTATTATCTCCATAGCTTCCATGATGGGATGGAAATTACACCAAATGGATGTCAAGACCACTTTCTTGGATGGTGTAATTGAAGAAGTGTATATCAAGCAACCTCCAGGGTTTGAGACTCATTGTTAGTTTTTCTTAAGATCTGATTAGATTATCTAGGATCTTTATCTGAAAGAATAACAAGTACAACAAAATGCATAAGATATAAAAGATACACAAGACACAAAGATTTTCATCGGGGAAACCATAAAGGAGAAAACCCCGCAAACTTCTTTAGAAAAGTAAGATGATCAAAAGCAGTAATAAGAAATGTTCAACAACTATCTTTCTCTCCTCCTTTGACTCTCTCTCTCTCTCATGTGCCTTAGGGAGTGTGTGAGGTGGTATAAATGAGGGAGATCGCTTCCCTATTAATATCCTTTCAAATCACTGACCAAATATAACATTCGAGCCTACATGTCATCTCACATGGGGCCCACTTCTCCTAGAGAGACTACAAGTACATATTACATGATGTTACATTGGGGACTATTGCCCTGACTTACAACGGAGGTTGTACCTCAAGGTCTAGACACAATTTAGACATCCCGTAAAGGGGTAACACACAGCCCTAATGGGGGTACAACAACATACAATGATAATATACATCAGAATATTTTCCGAAGTTACAAATACATCAACACTCCCTCTTAACTAGGAAGTTATTCTCTCTCTACACAGTCATTAACACATTTGGTCAGGTCTTCATGGCATCGTCATCATCACGGAGTCATAGAGTCTTCATCATAGCTGCTGCCATTATCTTCTTATAATTTGATCATCATACCATACTATCTGTCATTAGAAGTTTCTACAGTGCTGGCCCTTTTTCATGCTGGATGTAGGCCTAGCCTCCATGTAGGTCTTCAAATCATCAAGTAAGTATAGCTCAAGACTTATTGCCTTGCAAAACCTGAAGGATCTCCCAGGACTGATTATATGCCTTTGCAAAACCAGAAGGAGCATCCCAGGACTGATTATATGCCTTTGCAAAACCTAAAGGATCTCCCAGGACTGATTATATGCCTCTGCAAAATCTGAAGCAGCATCCCAAGACTGATTATATGCCTCTGCAAAACTTCAAGGAGCATCCCAGGACTGATTATATGCCTCTGCAAAACCTGAAAGAGCATCCCAGGACTGATTATATGCCTCTGCAAAACCTGAAGGATCCTACTGTTACCTCATCATCTTCAGATCATCTCATCGTCACACGAAGCACAACCCAGATACACATAACACAACACTTACATCCACCGGCATGGGAGGACAAACCTACCACTATCCGGGAAAAAGGCTTAGCAATTACATCAACGATCATGAGAGGACCAACTTACCACCATGTCGGAAAAGCTTCAGCAATTACATCAACGACCATGGGAGGACCAACCTACCACCATCTCGAAAAAGCTTGGCAATTACATCAACGACCATGGGAGGACTAACCTACCACCATGTCGGAAAATCCCGACAATTACATCAACGACTATGGGAGGAATAACCTACCACCATGTCGAAAAAGCCCATGTGTATCTACGTCTTCCGGACTCATCACTTCCCCTTGGAAGGAACCTCGATCTGAAGTACACCAAGCTTCTCTCTGAAGTATTCAAACTTCACTCTGGCTAGCATCTTGGTCAATACATCGGCTATCTGCTCGTCCGTTGCAACATACTGGAGCTTTACTACTCCTCTCTTCACCATATCCTCGATATAGTGATACTTGATCTCTATGTGCTTCGACTTGTCATGGAACACCGGGTTCTCAGACAACTTCACACAACTTTGGTTCTCGTAATATATACAAGTAGCATTCAATTGGGGATCAAACAAATCAGACAGTAGCTTCAGCGATACTGCCTCACAACTAGCCGAACAAGCTGTGATATACTCTGCTTTGGCTGTACTTAGTGCCACGCAGGCCTGCTTCCTGCTAAACCAAGAGATCACACCTGATCCCATACTGAAGCAGCACCCCGAAGTGCTCTTCCTATCAATGGCA
Organism: Pseudotsuga menziesii; assembly: GCA_001517045.1. NCBI lineage: Eukaryota > Viridiplantae > Streptophyta > Pinopsida > Pinales > Pinaceae > Pseudotsuga > Pseudotsuga menziesii. The sequence continues at coordinate 440,633 of LPNX010957514.1, read as the reverse complement.
CTGCCTACCCAATCCGAATCCACGTAACCCTCCAGGTTAATCTTCTGATTCGCATCATACTTGAGACCATAATCAACTGTACCCTTCAGCTACCTCAATATATGCTTTGCAGCAACCAAGTGAACCTATCTTGGATTCATCAGGAACTGGCTCAAGGTGTTCACAGCAAAGCATATGTCTAGTCTCGTGTTCGTCAATTACATCAATGATCCAATCATTTGACGATATATCGTGGCATCAACTGACTCTGATGAAGCATCGCAAAGTAGCTTCAAGTTCTATACCATGGGTGTGGCTATTTCCTTGCAGTCCATGATCCCAAACCTCTTTAGGATCTCTACTGTATTCTTCCCTTCACCAAGGAAGACTCCATCTGTACTTTGCCACACCTCCATGCCTAAGAAGTAGTACATCATCCCTAGGTCTTTCATCTCGAACTCAGTAGCAAGTCTCCTTCTTTCATCTTTAACAGGGCATCGACATTTAGTAGGAGCATCACTGGTCTTCCGCCTTCAACCTTGAAGCAAAGGTTGGGATCTGCTTTACTCTCAGTAAAGCCTAGGGCCATCAGTAAGTTGTCTATCTTGATGTACTATGTTGAACTTGAGGACCTTCTGTAGTCACTCCCTCTAAAGCGGAGCATCATTCTCCCTCTGCCTTATATACTCTATGTATCAAAACATTCTATACAGGAGTGACAAGTATCTTCCTCTGCTACTGATCTTCTATGTATCCATCTAGTGTCACTGGATACCAATATCCTCTATCTTGATCTTTGTTGAAAAGTTATTCTCACACCCATCTGTGAGCTTGTCATCCTCTACAGGCTTTCATCTTCAAACTTGTAGCAAAGGTTAAGATCTTCATCACTCTAGGTGATCTTCAAGTTCCTCATGTAATTGTATGTGTTGTACAAAGCCTTCTTTAATTTGCACACATGAGTCTGTCTGTCATGTGTCTGAACTCCTAGTAGCTGCTCTACGTACACTTCCTCCTCGACTACACCATTCAAGAATGTTGTCTTGATGTTTGATGGTGTATCTCCCATCGCATACCTGCATGTATGGATCTAATGAAGTGTACCTCATCATTGGTGCAAATGTCTCTTCGTAGTTTGCGCCTTCTTTCTGTGAGAATCCTCCTGCTACGAATCTTGCCTTGTATCCCATGATGCTGCCATCTACTGCATGCTAGATCTATATGGAAGACACTACGGACTTCCATTCAGGTCTCGGCAGCGCATCCTAAACATCATTCCTCTTGATCATAGTCTCCTTCCCTTTCTTCTTGGCTACTTCTTCATAGCTGGATGGCTGTGCATCAATGATGTCGCTTAACAATGTCACATAACTAGAGTGGGTCAGAGGCCTCTTGCTTTCTTTGGAAGTCTCGTCATACTATTCTTCATCTTGGATTATTTCTCATGTCCAAGGTGGTCTTCATCTCTCGAGGTGGATCTACCGTTCTCTTTATATTCTTTTGAAGCTCTTTCTTTCGCCACGGTGTCTCTGACTCGAGAAGCTTCAGGTTCCTTTTCTGCACTGTCGTTACTTGTTCTTCGGAATGATCTACAAGTCAAGTTCAGTTACATGATTAGAAACATCTCATAATTTCCAAAACATATTAATAGTGACAAATATATGTCACATAGCCATGCAACTATTTTAGCCAATGCTACAACATTCATTCATATCCCGTACACATAGAGTAACTTCTAGATACCTCCTACCCCAATGTTATTAAGAGTGTGTACTACTCCTACTATGTCAGCAAAGAGGTTTCAATCTAGAAAATTGAATGTTGTACAACATCATTGACTTCTTATCCATCATGTGCAATTTAGTAGTATAAATGCAAATACTCAAACATGCATAACACATCAACTAAATATAAACAAATGCATGACCAAACAATATCATGAAATGACAGTTGGATACTTATCTTTATTTGTTTGGTGGGTAGACTCCTTCTTGACCCTTCAGCTTCATCATTTCTTATCCAAATGCTAGGATGGATAAGAGGTTCTTCATGAGTATGCTGAAGGTAATCAACTTCCGTTTGGCACACATTCCTCGAGTGAATGAACCCCATGATTTTGGGAGGCCATTCAAGGAGGTTATAACAATCTCTTCTTCTTCTTCGATTGCTTCGTCATAGCATCAAACACTTCCTTTTGGTGTCGTCAAGGATGACACATGAGGGATGAGATGATCTCTAATAGAATTTGCAATGATTCTCTTGGCTCTAGCCTTAGCCTCATCTCCCTCAGGATCTTAGAACTTCCTTATTGAAATACTGATCCAAGTCATTTTCTTCAAGGATCACAGAGGTCCTATACTTCCATACTCGGAAGCTTGTCATCAAGCTGGGTGTGATTAGTCATTTTGAAATGAGAACCTCAAATGTAAATAGCAAAAATTTAGCTCTTACTGATTTGAGGTGTTTGACCTGGTTCTGGAGTTGGCTGATCTAGGGTTTGTCAGAGAAACCCTAATGTTTCAAACTTCTGATTGAGCAGAAAGATTCGCCTCTTCAAGGCGAGCTGTCCAATGTACTTCTTTTTTGAAAACAGTGGTGGGAATCCCCAGGAATAATAAGATCTAGTTTTCCAATTTCTTTTGCAAAAATGTATGAAATTGATTTTGCTGTATCTCCGAAGTTTCATATCCTTATAGTCTGAAACTTCTCACTAAAATAGCTTGATATATATTCTTTCCAACCCCATAGGTTAGAGCAGATATGGATTCTCCAAGTGGGACTTATTCTGATTTGCCCAAGGTGACTGTTTTGGGGACTGTTCAGCATTGTGAACTTGTACGGATTGCCACGTGTCACTGTTTCACATTCTGGATTTGAAAAGCGTACCACATAAACTACAGTCCATGCCCTACTTGCAACATCTTGCGAAATTTCGTTTGGACCTTCCTAGCCTGAGATATAACAAATCTCCCTAGGTCACCTGTTTATGACTCTATTCCGGAGGAAGCTGGAGCCCTGATTTGGAGGAACCATATCTCCTGAAGTATAGCGGATCTGAGGCTGAAACTTTTACACAAGGTACAACAAGAATTTCTCTTTGGCCTATAAAAGTTTAAGCTTCTGAGTCTCTCCAATCTCGCGTTATAGCGAAAGTTCTAGAATGACTAAATTCAGTCTTCTAGGGTTTTCAGGCATGAAACCCTAATTTCCATTAGTTGCCATTGTAGCTATATTTCGGCTGCACAGTGAAACTTCTTTGATTCAGAAATTGCTACCACCAACAGATGCGCCTTAGTGAGGCAAGTTAGCCTAGCCCTCCTTCCTTGATGATCTATGGAGAGAACACCTTCAACTAGGAAGCCCTAGTTCCCGCAGCTTCACAGTTCCTTCTTTCAGAGAGGCTCTGATACCATGTTAGTTTTTCTTAAGATCTGATTAGATTATCTAGGATCTTTATCTGAAAGAATAACAAGTACAACAAAATGCATACGATATAAAAGATACGCAAGACACAAAGATTTTCATCGGGGAAACTATAAAGGAGAAAACCCCGCAAACTTCTTCAGAATAGTAAGATGATCAAAAGCAGTAATACGAAATGTTCAGCAGCTATCTTTCTCTCCTCCTCTGACTGTCTCTCTCTCTCATGCGCCTTAAAGAGTGTGTGAGGTGGTATAAATGAGGGAGATCGCTTCCCTATTTATACCCTTTCAAGTCACTGACCAAATATAACATTCGAGCCTACATGCCATATCACATGGGGCCCACTTCTCCTAGAGAGACTACAAGTACATATTACATGATGTTACATTGGAGACTATTTCCCTGACTTACAATGGAGGTTGTACCTCAAGGTCTAGACACAATTTAGACATCCCGTAAAGGGGTAACACACATCCTCGATGGGGGTACAACAACATACAATGATAATATACATCAGAATATCTTCCTAAGTTACAAATACATCAACGCTCATGACAGAGAGTCATGTGTGTAAATTGAAGAAAGCTTCGTATGGGCTTAAGCAGGCAACTAGGGCATGGTATGCCTAGATAGACGGATTTCTTATGAGCTTGGGTTTTAGCAAAAGTGAAGCTGATCGCAACCTTTAATACAAGGTTGTGGATGGCCATCCAGTGATATTGCTACTGTGTGTAGATGACCTGTTTCTTACAGGGGACAAGAAGCTCATATATGAGTGCAAGAAGAAGCTTGCAGCAAAATACAAAATGAAGGATCTAGGTATGATGCATTTCTTTGGCATTAGAAATGTGGTAGAAATCAGATGAGATTTTCCTCTGTCAAGGAAAATAAACAGTAGAGATCCTGAAGAGATTTTGGATGATGGACAATAAGTCCATGGCCACACCAATGGCGACAAATCTAAAGTTGTTGAGCGACTCTCTTCAGATTTGTTGGATCCCATGATGTACAGATAGATGATCGGATCCTTGATGTATCTGGTTAACACAAGACCAAATATATGCTTTGCAATGAACACCTTGAGTTAGTATATGGTTGAGCCTAGATATGTACATTTGATAGTGGCAAAGGATGTGTTGAGATACCTGAAGGGTACAGTCAGATATGGACTCAGATTTGTCTTAGACAGTGAAATGAAATTGCAAGGGTATGTAGACTTTGATTGGGCAGGTAGTGCAATGGACAGGAAAAGCACATCAAGATGTTGCTTCAGCTTGGGATCAACCATGATCTCATGGTTCAGTAGGAAACATACATATGTTGCACTCAATACTGTAGAGGCAGAGTACATAGCAGCTAGTGCTGCCAATTGCGAAGCAGTGTAGCTTCGAAAGTTACTTGAAGGGTTATTTGATCAAGAGCTAGAGGTGACTTTGATCTACTGTGACAACCAAAGATGTGTGAAGCTTTCATATAATCCAATATTTCATGACAAGTCGAAGCATATAGAGATCAAATACCATTATATTCGAAACATGATGCAAAGGGGAGCAGTGAATCTCCATAACATATCCACGAATGAGTAGATTGCATATATACTTACCAAGCCTCTATCTAAAGTAAAGTTTGATTACTTCCATGACAAGCTTGGTGTAGTACAGACGACTCCTTTCATTGAGGAGTATTGATGTTTCTCCATGGGCAGTAGCGAGTAGACGAATTGCCCCAGTTAGTCATGTGGGACATGACTCAGATGTTCTCCCCACCAGTAAGTCATGCAGTGGTACATGGCTCAGACATCAGTTAGCCATACAGTGGTATATGGCTCAGATTAGCTGTGGAGTGGTACATGGCTCAGATAAGCCACTCAGTAGTACATAGTTCAGATTAGTCATGCAGGAATACCTGACTTAGATGCCGGTTAGTCAAGGTACATGGCTCAGTCAGCTAGGGGATGCTGTATCTCATGCAAAGTGCACACACATGAGCAAAGTTATAGTCAGGACTATTGGGGAGCAGTAAAAAATTATCAGTAGACCTTAGATACTAGTTAAAGGTCTCTGAGACTATTAGATACTTGAGTGAGTTATAGTTAGGATTGTTGGGGAGTAGTCAGCGTTTTGGAAAGGTCAGATAGCCATATATTTGGCTAGTGGGATACAATAGGATAGAAAAGAAGAAAGAAGACACTTTAGAAGTGGTTAGGCCTTGGATAACATCACAGAAAATGGCAAGCTCATAGAGAACTTCTCTAGGTCATAGAAGATTCTAGAAGTCAACAAGCAAAAAGCAAGTGTTGAAGAATGTGACCAGAAGAATACCTTCCTCGCTAAGAGGGAGTGTAGATGTTTTGAGTAGAATCGGAAGATATTCCATAAGAAAGAATGGCAACTAGCCCTAGAACAAGTCGATCCAATTAAATGGTCAAGTTGGCCCAGTAAGAAAAGTGACCTTTTTTAGTATAAATATAAATGAAGTTGGCTCATTTGCAACACACCAATTCGCTGAAGCAAGAGAAAAGTGAGGAGATTTAAGGGAGACTAGCTAAGGGTTCAAGAAAGCATTGTGAAGACAAATTTTGGGGTTTTATCTTTCTCTCTGTCTATCTTCTTCGGGCTCAGAGGTTATTTTGTATCTTTCTTGTATTATTATTATGTAACGAGTGCCGGGCTCTAGGTTACCGTTATATATTGTATCTTGTTGAAGAATCTTATCTAGAGAAGTTTGCTGGGTTTTTCCTGTGAGAGGGTTTTTCGAGGGTAAAATTGTGTCTACTGTGAATGTGTTTCTTTCAGTGATCCTTTATATGCATGTAGTTTATGTTTATGCGATAAATATGTTAATAACATCTAACTGCTAAGAAAGATGAACAACAAATCCTTCAAATGCTCTTCACCTGCAAAAAAAATCACTTTCACACCTCTCTCCACACTTGCAAATGACCAAATGAAAGTGAAAATTTCGTTTTTAACCTTCGTGGGCCCTCCTTTTCGTGAGTTTCATTTCCTGGAATTGGGACATGGTTTGCACAATGCGGGCACGATGCAAACACCTGTCAGACACGTGTTTTGGTTGTGTCCTAAAATTAGGACATGACCAATACACGTGTCTGACACGTGTTAGGACACAACCAACACGTGTCTGACAGGTGATTGCATCGTGTCCATGTTTGACACGATTGCACAAGACATAGAGGGTAGTTTGGACATGTCCGATTTCTTAGTTTACAAGTTTTGTAAGGCACATAGAGTTATAAACTTATAAGGCAATAATTGTACCTATTCTCTGCAACAAAATGGGGTGATGGAGAGGAAAAAACCCTGCATAGTTGAAATGGCTAAGTGTATGTTAAAGGAAAAGGATTGCCCAATAGCTTTGGGCGAAAGCAATCAACACAATAATCTATGGGTTAAACAAAGCCCTTATCAAAGCAGTCGAAGGGAAAACTCTAGAGGAGGTGTTGTTAGGAAAGAAACTTGATACTCAACATTTTTGGGTCTCTGGTTTTAAGAGCATTGTTGATGTTTACATGGAAAAAAGGAATAAGTTGGCTTTTAACGGTAAGAAATGCATATTTGTTGGCTATTGCAGGATCTCAAAAGCACGTGACCTTCTTGAGAAAAATATATTTGTTGATAGGGAGTCGGGACATGGTTTCGATAAACTTACAGATGTAGCAACAAAGGAGACAAACAACAAGGATGAGAACATGGAACCAAGCTTCTTTTGGGATCTTTAGAGGTTGTTGTGGGAAAACAAATGATTACCTTCATGAGTAGGGAAAAAGGAGTGGTGGAAGAGGAACTAGAGCAGCATGAGTAGCCAGAAGAGCATTGGCAACAAGGAGAAGGGGAAAAAGGTAAGTCTTCAATGCCTAGAAGATATGGTAGAGTTACAACAAAAAATATGGAGAAAGAGGTAAATTCTGTTAATTTTTCCCTTATGAGTGAAATAATAAATTCTTCATCTGAACGCAATATTGTTAGTGAAGCTAAGAAAACTAAGGTATTGAGTGATTCAATGGATATAAAGTTTGTATCATTACAAGAAAATGGGTCTTTGAACAAAGCATAAGGCAGATAGCTCCATTGATAGGTAGACTGCGAGGCTGGTGATTAAGGTGTATGCACAATAGGAAGGGGTGGATTTTGAAGAGACGTTTTCTTTGACAATAAAAATCATAACAATCATGTCAGTTAGCATTAACAACACAATTTGGTTGGAACATTTATCAGATGGATGTAAAGAGTGTATTAGTAGATGGGGATCTAGAGAAGGAGGTCTACATTACGTAACCATAAGGGTTTGAGGAGGCATTAATGAGCATTTGATTTGCAATTTGATAAAAGCATTGTATGGTGTAGGCACCAAGGGAACGACACCTAAAGATAAATGAGCATTTTTAAGAGAAGCGCATCTGATTCAAATATTTAGTTCAAACAAAGTGGTAAGGGCATCATTATTCTTGTTTTTTATGTAGTTGATTTTATATCAATGGATAATGGTGCATGTGCAATTGCTGAAGTGAAACAGGGTTTGGAAGCAACTTTTGAGATGACAAATTTGGGCCTTCTTCATTACTGTGTTGGTTTGGAGGTATGGAAGAAGGGAAATAATATCTTTATATCTTATGCAAAATATGCGAGAGAATTGTTTAAGAAATTTTAGATCACTAATTGGAAACCATAAACAACACTGTCAGAGACTAGGTTGAACCTATCTATAGAGGACAATCCAAGAAATTTAGATGTTACCTTATGGATGAACTAGTAGGAAGTCTAATAGATCTGACTTAGACCAGACCTAAGATTAATTTTGTACGAATCCTCATTTCTAAGTTCATGATTTCGTCGAGAGTTATGTATTGGAAAGATGCAAAGAGGATATTAAGGTATGTGCAGGGAATTGTTGATTTTGGTGTAGAGTTGGTTAGGAATGACAATTTCAGTTTGATAGATTCCTTAGATTGAGACTAGGTAGGATCATTAGATAACAAAAAATCTACTTCAGAATATCTATTTAGGTTGGGTTCAAGTGCAAATTTTGTGCACAAGCAAGAAGCAGATGACAATTTCACTTTCATCTAGAGGCAGAGGACAACATTGTTGTAGGCACTATATGTGAGGTAGTGTGGGCGAGGAAGATAGTGAAGCATATGGGGCTTCAACAAAGTGGAGTGATTCCCTTGTACTGACAATCATGACATTTTGAAGTTGGTAAAACATTCTGTTTGTGACTCAAAGATGAAGTATATGGAGATTCATCAGCTCTTTATTTCTCATGAGAATGTCCAAATTCCAAAGTGTAGAGCTAGAAGTTTGGTGCAAAGATTTACAAGTTGGTCAAGGGGTGGTTTTAGAATGTAATGACTATCATTAACATTGTAAATAAGTAAATTTAGAGGCCTAAGTAAAAAGTAAAAGTAACTTAGGCTAAGTTAAGTTAATGAAGGTGAAAAGGTAATTATGTCATTAAGGGGTTAAGGCATACTATCACAAGTTGTGGGAGTTATGTTCCTTATGCCCAAAAGGTGTACCTTTCTTTATAATGAAATATCATCTTACATTGTGCATTATTCTCTCTTCATTATTGTTTTATTGTTCTTGTTCTCTATAATTAATGAGATTACCATACAATTCTGGTATATTGGTGGCTATTACTAGTATTTCATTGTTTTTTTTGTTGTGCTTTTTGCTGTAAGAATTTGAGTACCCACTATCGAAATTGTTGTCATTAGTTTTGACATTTTATATTAGTTATAAGTTTTTCAAATTGTTTTTTTTTAAGTAAGTACTCACAGGGGATTTGAACTCGTGACCTTCCATTTATAATTTCTCATCTCAATTACTCATTACCAATTGTTCTAACCCCGTGAGCATATAAGGTTTTCAAATTGTTGTTGTGAGTTTCTATAAGTTATTAAATTAGATTTGTAGTTGGATTCATTGTAATCCATCATTTGTTAGTGCATTTTCTACCATATTTACTTGCAATGTGCTTGATCATACAAGTGAAGTAGGCCTTGAAGCAAGCAAGCATGCAGGGTACGTAATTGATTAACTTCAGCTGAGCATAGTGTGTAAGAGCTCAAGGAGGAGAGAGAACAAGTGGAAAAGAACAAAGTGATAATAATGTAGGGAAATGGAACAGAAGGTTTAGGAAGTAATTACTTGTATCCCTTACCCTAGCTAGCTCCCACTTGTGCAAGACTTGAATGACTCATAAGTAGTCTAGACTCTAATGCTTCATTAAGTGATCTAATTTAAAATTTTGACATGTATCATTAGAGGGAGAAAGAAAGAAATTATATCAATGTCCATCAATGAATAAACAAGTTAATGGTCAAAACAAGACAACAAACAGTAACAATATTAAAAGGAGTACTTAAAGCATCTCCAACCTAAGGAAACTACATAATGGTGGTTTACCATAAAAATTTATATTCTACTAGTTTACATGAATTTGGTTATATGAATACAATGTCTATGGGATAAAACAAAGTGAAAAGAACTACATTTGTAGAAGACATGGGAATCAATTAAGGAGTAGAAGAAGTAAAGCAAAATCATTGATCCTATACTTGTTATCACGGGGGAATAGATTTTGCTTTTGACTACTATAGTGTCACAAACCTCAAGTCTAAGGTTGTCATCTGGAAAATGGCTTGAGATGAGAGCGTCCAACAAAGCCATGCTTGGAAGCATCATAATAATCCTTGCAAGAAGAGAAATGGATGAATCTTTCTTAGCATTTAAGGCTGGCGATCTTTTTAAAGAAACAAAGAAGCTGGTCATGGAACCCCAGTGTTGGATTCTCGACTAAATTTGTGGAGTAATTGCGACTATGTCAACCATTAAAGCTAATGATGCAGGTTGATCTCACAATAGTTCAGGTGTTGGGACATTGTCTAGTTGGTATGCCATTATTTGCACTAACATTGGTGGTAGTCATAGGGTGGTTGATGCCTACTAGCTAAAATGCATCAATTTGGGAGGTCTAGGAGAACTTCGCTATGTATACGTGAAGGCCACCACATCTTTGAGAAATAGGGCCAAGCATCTTGGGTTAGAATTATGGAGGAAGACAAATAAAATCCCCCTAGAATCTCTAATAGGATAGTAATAACAACGAGAATCCTTGCACGGCATCGAAAGATCTAGATGGAATTATAAACTAGAATTGTATCTAAATAAAACTTGGCAATTCAATGAATGTAATACCTCATTCATGAGTTGGATGAAGGGTACTTAACACATTGACAAGATGAAATTTGTAACCATTCATAAACATCGTCTTTGATACAAAAGGCTATCTTCCACCTATCTCCTTCCTTGAGCCACATTTGGTAGAAACTATTCCTTAAATCTATTTGTGCAAGACCCTTCATCCTTGAACTACTTCTACGAGATATCCAAGACAAACAATAGGCAAAAAGAAGCGAGTAGGTTTGTGCATCGGATTCTGCATAGTTGTATGGATTCTGTATGGATAGATCTGCACAATTTGTTTTGTTTGGGTGTACCATACAAATGATAGTTTGATAGTTGTGGAGGTTTCCTTGTAAGCTTTGAATTGTTAATGAAAAGCTATTTTGAAGGAGTAAATTATCCATGTATTGTGTTTATGCTTCTGCTGTTTATTTCAAGCTATATGTGTGATCATTGCTATGTGAAGAATTTAATTCTATAATTAAATAACAACTTTGTTTAGTTGTGAACATAAGGACAATAGTGACCTAGCGTTTGGAAAATTCACATGGTATTAGAGCTTCTCTGATTGAGAGGATTTTAAGAGCTTATAACAATAGATCAATTGCCAGAAATAACTACTGGAGCCAACTGCCAGGAACTAGTACCACTAGTTAGAGGGTTTTAGAGGTAGTGCTTATCAGTTTTGGGAGTTTGTGTGTAGATCACTGGCCTCAGTTTTGAGGACAAATTGGAAGGTGCCTCAAATTTCCTATCATAGCAAGTCAGGGTAACTCTTCTATTAGAAGAGAATGATCATTGGGATATCATCAAGGATGTAGTAATTGCATCAACAGATTTATAGGCTTTGGCAGTTCACAACAAGAAATAAGTGAAAACCAAATGGATGATCAAGGATGTTATAAAGAATCATTCGATGCCTCATATTCGAGAAGAAGACGTCGAAGGAGATGTTTGATGCCCTAGTTAGCCTTTACTAGAGCATGGACATAAATAGGAAGGTAATATTGCATAACAGACTCAAATTTGTAGAGATGACTATGTTAGACACCATTAGCAGTTACATGATGAAGGTCACACATATTCGTGATCAAATTGTAGTAGTTGGGGAGAAGGTTGAAGACAAAGAGCTAGTAAATCAAGCAATGAATGAGTCCCCATCTTAATGGGAAACATTTGTCCCAGATGTTTGTGCTTAGGAGAATCTTCCCTCATGAGAAAGATTGTTGGATGACTATATCTAGGAGGAGACTCAGATGGAGTCAAAGTCTAGCAAGCAGGGAGGTGATAGTGACCATGCTCTATTTGGTCAAACAAAAAAGGGTAGAGGTAAAGAACCCAACAAGGGTAAGGTAAAAAGTGAGGAGTCAACATCACAACTAGGGAAGAAGGACTTAAGTAAAATCAAGTGCCTCATATGCCATAAGCACGACTATTATGCATCACAGTTTCAGGAGAAGAAGGGTAAGGGGAAGCAACAACATTAGGGAGCAGCCTCAGCTGAAACTTGGATGAACGAGTTTGCGTCCAAGTTCGAGAATGATTTCTCGATGTTATCTTGCTTCTCCAAGCATAATTTTGAAGAACTCTTTGTATGTGGACAATGGAGCATCTAGGCATATCACATCAACCCAAGATCTATTTTCAAGTCTAAAGGAGTGTCTCAAGAGTTTAGGTCAAGCTTGGTTATGATACCAAGTATCTAGTAGCAAGAGTTGGTATTCCTTTTCAACTCTAGTTAGGTAACTCTTTAGATTTTCATGATGTGTTGTTTGTTCTAGGTCTTAAGAAGATTTTGCTTTCAATTTTGATCATGGAAGATAAGGGCTTTGCAATAGAGTTCAAGAACCAACAAGTCTTTATAAGATCGAAGGATTCTAGCCTAGGATCGACTCAAGTGATCTAGACTAGGGAATATAGGTTATAACGTGAGCTTGTGTGAGCCCTAGTGCATAACACATATAACTTGTGCAAGTTATGGCACAAGAGGATGTGGCACCTACATCATAGTGCACTGCCTATTTTGAGAGAGATACTCATAGTTCTTCCAAAGTTCAGCATTGAGTAACAGGGTGTATATAGAGGGTGTGTGCTTGTCAAGCATGCCAAGGTTTCTTTCCCAAGCAATGATCAAAGATCTGAAGGGATTCTAGACTTAGTGCATTCAGATATGTGTGGACTGGTGTTAGTAGCATTAATCACAGTAATCACATGAAGCATGTACTATGTTTCCTTTTCTCTGACAAAACTTTGATCTACTTTCTAAAGACTAAGGATGAGGTCTTTAGCAAGTTTCAGAAGTTCAAAGCTTTAGTGGAGAACCAAATAAGGAAGATCAAAGTTTTGAGATTGGACAATGGGGGTGAGTATACCTCCAATGGTTTTGAGGTTTTATGCAAGGATGCATGAATTAAGAGGGAGTATTGTTTCGTACAACCCACAACAAAAAGGGGTTGTAGAGCGGAAGAATTGATCCATCATTGGGGTTGTTAAGGAATGATACATGACTAGGATTTGTTGATGTTTCTATTGATAGGAGCAGGCAATACAACAATCTACATCTTGAATAGGTGTCCTCACAGGATTTTGGAGGACAAGGCACCAAAGGAGGTATTCTTTGGTGTGAAGCCAAAAGTGATCCTTTTTCACATCTTTGGTTGTCCAATTTATATCCATATACCAGTTGAGAAGAGGACCAAGTTGGAGCTCTCCAACATGAAGGGTTTGTTTGTTGGTTACAGTGGGACATCAAAGGCTTACATGATCTATATTTTAGGGAAGATAAAGACAATTGTAAGAAGGGATGTAAAGTTTGAGGAAAACTTTGCATCTAGGAAGTCTCATGAGACTATACCAGCGATAGAGGAGGAATAGGTAGCTCAAAGGTTGAGCCAGGGTCATCAATAGCTTCTACTTCAAGGCAGTAGGATTCAGAAGCAAAGCAAGAGCCACTAGTTCCTACCAGTTCTGTCAAGGGACCCCATTTCACTCTGACATTTGAGGATGCTCAGGAGCATGTTGAGACTCCTAGAAGCACATTTAAGGAGAGAAAACCTTTGAAGAAGTTTCCAAACTACATGGTGTTGATGAGCAATGTCATAAATTTCGATCCTTTCAGTTTTCAAGACGTAACCGACCAACAGGTTTGGAGGGATGCCATGGGGGAGTACACCTCCATCATGAAAAATGATGTATGGGACATTGTGCTAGATTGAAGGGGAAATTAATAATGACTTGTAGGTGGTTGTACAAGATCAAGCATACGATAGATGGCAATAGAGAAGTACAAAGCGAGGTTTGTGGCGAGAGGGTTCTCTTAGAAAGAGGGAGGACTACAAGGAGACTTTTGCTCTAACTTGTTGAATTTTTAATCTATTTCTAGATCTTGACAATTATTTCACAATGATTTCAAGCATTCATTTCGTCCCATAGTTTAAATTGAATAATTGCACACTAAGAATTTCAACTTAAATTGCAACGGAAACAACGGATCATAGAAAGATAGCCATGCACAAGAGACACAAGAATTTTCCTAGGAAACCCAATCGGGAGAAAACCCAACCAAGTTTTCCTAGAAGAAGTCAATCCAATTCAAGTAAAATACCAGTCATGAAGATAAAACCCTAGCACATAAGAGTGTGCCCTTTTTCCAAAGAAACCCTAGCGAATCTTTGGGGAGATATAGCGAACCTCTAAGAAGAGATAAGAACCCCTAAAATTACTAGTATCTTCCCTAGCCCTCCTTGGAAAGTGCACCCTTGTGTAGCAGAGAAGATGTTGGATGATGATTGAAAATGAATTGTTAGAGCACTATATGTATATTCTTCAGTTCACTTGACTTTTCACTAGTGGGGCCAACTTGTCTTCTTGTTTGGGGCCGACTTGCTATTTTGATCTTCATCTTTTATTTTATCTTCAGGGCCGACTTGCTTTTAATCTTCAATCTTTCCTTGGGACTTCTTCAATGGTTGACTTGACTTCTTGGTTATTTCTTTATCACAGAAACATTGCCCTTGTGGATGTTCATCTCCTCACATGCACGTCTATTCATGTATAGAGCTCTAATGTTGATTTGACCCCACTCTAAGAAGTCCCGGACAATTTTCAGAGCCTATGTCAAATTCAAATTTAGATTAGACTTTGTATATTCCACAAGGGGATGAAATCCCCTATCAAATAAACAAGTTAACTCACTCTAATATAGGATAGATCATTCTATCACAGAGTACTCCTTCATAGAGTATGCAAGGTGACCTCTAGCCTTATTCACTCGTAGCCACTTCACATGACTAATTAAGGCTAGGCACTTCAAGCCTTATTCACTCTTAGTCACTTCACATGACTAATCAAGGCTATGCCAAAGCCATTCTCCACTAGCCATTGGTCAATTCACATGACCCCTCTGGGAGAATGCCTGCAGAATGTTTCTCGATGCTGCATCCTGGAGAGACATCAACACTTTCTCTCAGTGGGGGAGACATTCTGCATCATGCCAAGCATCGCATTTGGTGAGAATGTTCGTAGGAGACATTCTGCATCATTGCCAAGCTTCACACTTGGTGAGATGTCCGTAGGAGACATTCTGCATCACTACCAGGCTTCACACTTGGTGATAATGTCCATAGGAGACATTCTGCTTCACTGCCAAGCATCTGGTGAGATTGTTCGTAGGAGACATTTTGCATCACTGCCAAGCTTCACACTTTGTGAGAATGTCTGTAATCCATCTTGGATATGTACTGCATTTGCATCTCGAGTCTTTCTCTCTCAACCATATCACAAGACTATCTGGAAAAAGACTGTGCCAAGGCCATTCACCTTACATGAATGTATCATTTTTCCTTGATCAAATCTCATGACCAAGCTGGGAAGATGTCTGCCCGATACTGCTCATCTAAAGAACCATCATGGTGTTCGGGCCATTCACCTCACGTGAATGTCTGCCTACTCGTATGTAGGTCCATCACGGTGTTTGGGCCATTCACCTCACATGAATGTTTGTTGCTCGTCTGTAGAATCATCACGGTCTCTAGGCCATTCACCTCACATGAATGTCTGTTGCTCGTATGTAGAACCATCATGGTATCTGGGCCATTCACCTCACATTAATGTCTGTCGCTTGTCTGTAGAACCATCATGGTATCTGGGCCATTAACCAATAGCCATATGACTGAGGCTCTAAGGGTGAATGTCTACCCAATGCTACTCATCCATCAATACTCCCTCTCACTAAGGGATACATTCTCCATCACTCCAAGCTTGCCTCTGAAGTATATAAACTTGGCCTTAAATAGAGGCTTGGTGAGAATGTCAACTATCTGTTCATCTATGGATACGCACTGGAGCTTCACTACTCCCTTTTGTACCATGTCTCGGATGAAGTGATATTTGATCTCAATATGCTTCGACCTATCATGAAATACTGGATTTTCTGAAAGTTGACACAACTTTGGTTATCAAAATGTATTAAGGTCGTTTCTAGCTCCTGATCAAATAGTCCTGTAAGAAGCTTTTGAAGCCACATTGCTTCACGACTTGTGACACTGGTTGCATAATACTCTACTTTTGCTATAATGAGTGCGATAGAAGTCTGCTTCTTGCTAGACCAAGATATCATGGTTGATCCCAAGCTAAAGCAACACCTTGAGGTGCTCTTTTTGTCCATTGCACTCCCCTCCTAGTTAAAATATGCATAACCTTGCAGCCTCACTTCACCACCTGATACATATCTCAAACCATATCCAACTATACCACGTAGGTACCTCAACATATGATTTGTTGCAACCCAATGTACATGCCTCGACACAACTATAAACCGACTCAGGGTGTTCACTGCAAAGCAAATATTTGGCTTGGTGTTAACTAAGTACATCAAGGATTTAATCAGTTGTCTGCCCATCGTGGGATCCATCAACTTTGAATGTGAAGCAGAATCGCTCAGCTTCTCTAGATTTGTCACCATAGGTGTAGCCATGGACTTGCATTCTATCATACGAAATCTGCTCAAGATCTCATATGTGTACTTCCCTTGACTAAAGAAGATCTCATTTGTGTACTTCCCCTGATTGAGAAGATTTCATTTGATCTCTGCCACATCGCCAATCCCAAGTAATAATACATCAAGCGAAGATCCTTCATTTTAAACATAGAGGCCAACTTCCTCTAGGTCAGGGAGGTACTCCTAATAGGGGCACCTCCTTCATCATCAACAAATAGTGCTACAACTACTCTCTTTGTGCTGGAGCACCCTGCTCCATCTGCACTTGAGTATCCTGCTCCCTCTACATCTTGACACTCTGCTCCCTCTGCATTTGATTATCCTGAACTGAAGCAACCTATTGCCTTCTGCACTATTTATTCCATCCATGACTCTCTCTGAGCCTACATATTGGCTAACTCCATAGCCTACATATTACAATATAGACTACATGCTTGATCTTATAGATCCACTTGGAAGTTACCACTAACTTCTCCTTAGGTCTTGGCACAATCTCCCAGACATCATTCTTCATGATGGATTGATACTCATCCATCATAGCATCCTTCCAAACTTGCTGGCCTGTTGCCTCATCATAATTGGAAGGCTTAGAATCAATGATGTGACTCTTCATTGCCATATAGATCGAGAACCTGTGAGGTGTTTTGCTCTCCTTGAAAGTACCATTGGGAGTTGCATGCCTCTCTGCATCTTGCAAAGTATCACAAAGCCATGCTGGCCTCTTCCTGGTCAACATTACAGGCTCTGTTGGCTCTATTGACTCCTCTTGATAGTGTGAAGGATGAGCAACTAGAATAGAGGGATTTGTACCCTCATCCTTTGGAGCCTCCAAATATGACTCACCAGATCTCAGACTCGTAACTCTCACTATGTACTGATCACCACAAGAGATATAACTTACTCTTGACTTACAAAAGATATGACTCACTTTCATCACTCATACGAGATATGACTCACTCTTCTCCACTCAAGAGATATGGCACACTCTTGACTTACAGAAGATATGACTCACTTCTGTGAATGCTTCCTCAGGAGTCTTGGTGAGGACTCCTCTTCTGAGCATTTAACTGTCGTACTAGATGCCTCTGCCCATAAGAACATGGGTAAATCTTGATCATGGATCATCGCCTTCACATCCTCCACAATGGACCTGTCAATACATGACAGACAATTCCATAAGAGTTAACTAGTAACATTTAAACAGTTATTCAATTCATCAACAAAATATCAATTTAATTTAAGTAAATAAAACTCATTACTTAAAGCATTCGATACTTATCTTTGTTGTTGACTCCCTCTTGATCCCTCCCTCCTTGCAGAAATCACTGAATCCTTGGAGGTATGCTCTCTCCTCCAAAACCTTGAACTTCTTCTTTGATAAGTCCTCTGCCTGAGCCTTGAACTCCTGAAACTTGATCTAAATGCACTAGATGGTAGATCCCCTTGGATCTACCATCATTGGTTGAGAAGATCCCTTGGCATTCTTGATAAGTGCAACATCCTTGGAAACACCTTTATGTTCTACTTGGAGCTCTGGAAGACATCTTTATGAAGTGTGCCTTGATGTGATAGTTGGTTTGCAAGTGTCAATCTTTAGATTTGTCTTCTCTATCAAGATATCTTCTCGCCCTAGCATCAATTTTTGTCTTCCTTTGTGGTGGATGCTCATCAACATCGGCTGTTGATGCATACTGCTATACCTTTCTTTTCTTTTGATGACATTGAAAAACATAGTGACCAAATTTGTTACGACTGAAGCATTTTACCTTTGAAAAATCCTTCTTATGTTCTTGAATTAGAGTTTATCTTCCACTTGTATTTTCCTTCCCAAAATTTCCTCTTTCTTTTCCTTTCTTATGAGGACACTGATAGGCAAAGTGACCAAATTTATGACAACTGAAGCACTTAACTTTTGAAAGATCCTTCTATTCTTGCACTGTCATGTGTCTGGAAGCACCACTATCCACTGACTAGGTATCACTACTTTCTGTAATAGTCCTTGTAAGAGTGCAGATCAAGGAATACTGGGGTTCATCTACAATCTCAACATCAGCCAACTTATCTTCTATTATGAGACCTGTCACAATCTTGACAGAAATGTGAAATCGATTTAGAAACCTGTTATCACACATATAGTAGTCGGGCTACCATATACTATTTTCAGATTCCAGTACACTTTTTCAATCAGTTCCCTTACATATGAGATGCTGAGATGAGCATCTATGATGGATCACTATTTGATGATGGACTGTAGTATTTTCCCATGCCACGATTGAGTCTCAGGACACTCAGATTTGAGGACTGATGTAGCCATTTAGCCATTTACAGAGTAGTCAATATTGTCCAGAGTTGCTGCAACAGGTTCTCACTGGACAGATGTTGGTTCGGATTGGTTATTTACAGGTGTATGATTCAACAGGTATTATCTTGTGTCATGGTTACTATTGCTTTTATACTCATTCTTGTGACATGTCTTAGCATTTAGTGTCACGATCTGGCGATCATATAAATATGTGGACTTGGGTGTATTGATATTATGTATGTATGTCCCTACTTAGACCTAGAAGTTCCTGACCCATACTCATTGGTTTTGCCCTCCTCAAGGAGAATAGAGGTGATCATTCCCACCATACTTTGGCTTGCTAGTGTTGGTCTCATTGTTCATTATCTCCACCCATCCATTACCTTCCAGTTATGTTTATAACCCGACCTACTACTTGTCTAGTGGCATGGAGGACCTTCCCCCACTATAGCCTCTTTGTTGGATAATCTTCCCTGTTTATTTGTGTCTCGGCTCTAAGTTGCCTAGGTTGTGTTGGCTAAACCTGAAACTAATAGCGCTGCCATCAATACAATTTATATGGGAATGAAATGAATATCTTGTGAGAGGCCCATTCATGTAACAAGTGTTTTTGAACACACATGAATGCATGGCAAGCCTAATGAACTTGGCTTTGAAGTGTAAATGTGAAATGTGAAATGTAAAACCCATGTAACAAGTGTTTTCAAACACGCATGGAGCATGAAGCCTTAATAAATATAAATCTATGGAACAAGTGTTTCTGAACATGCATGGATCAAGACTATGGAAACTCAAAGGCCCAAAAAGCAATGGTTCTTAAAAGTTATATCTTAAAGATTGCTGGCCTCACTTGTATTTGATATGGATTGTGAGTCAGGGTGAATAAGCACCTCTGAACGTAACTTACCCATTTGTGAGACATTGCCATCCCCTGTGTTATTGCTTGTCCGGCATATGCTAGAGTGAGTATCCCCTTTCCATATCCAAAGTGTCTCAATGTCAAGTTAGTAGTCACCCTTTAGCCTAGCGTTTTGATTTTTAGCCTTCATCTTTTACTAGCAAATTGATTACAACTATGAAGTGTGCATGGTCTTGAAAGTCTGGTCTAAGCCATAATTAATAAGTAACAAGACTCTATATATTTGGTTGGTAGACCGCCAGTGAAATGATTACTACTTGTTATAACTGTTACTTGAATGACTTGTAGAGCATGTCTTAACCTCTAAACACTTGCAGCAATTTGAGTTAGCCTGGGTCATATTATTGGTCATGTTGACTTGGTCAAACCTAGTTTGACCAATATCAACCACAGGACATAAGGTGGATAGACTTCAGATGATGCAGATACATGATATGTGGTCTATTGCAGGTCACCAGATGGTTCTATGCAGTGGTTATAGGTTTGTGATGATGATTTGTGGTATTCAACATTATTTGATCATTTACAGATTATTATTATTTTATCTATCTGGGCATATTAGATATTGTACACGATCATGCAGAGATCCGTAGGGTGTATGAGTATACACCTTAGTTGGATTTGGGCTCCCCGAGCCCAATGAGACAGTTTGTTTTCAGTTTCGGGCAGTTATAGTGATGATTTCTCTCAGTATACCATTCTGGTGCAGTTTTTACATGATAAATGGCTTGTCAAAACAGAGGGATGATTTGATTGGTTCACCTAGGGCGCTGTATGAGGAGGGGGTGGTCCAACCACTTGTTTTTACCACTATACCCCCCTCCCAGAGAGTCTGGTGGGCTCAGTTGGACAACATAGGCACTCTAGGTGCTAGTTTGGGCAGGTTCACAGTTCTTGAGGCAAATTAAAAATGGTGAAAATGGCTACTGAGGAATTCGATTTGGGCTACCGAGGTAAGGGAATGGCATGGGATAAGTTTTGATAATGAGTGTGATGTCTTCCACCCCTTCTCTAGCAGTTTCAGCATTCAGGAGGACCCACACCCATCTCTCTGGCATGTTTTATGATTTTCTGGAGCTTTTGGAGGCTCACGACCCTCCTAGAGAGGCACGATTTTGCACTGAGAGTTATATTTTATTTATATTGTGCCATGGGCACACACTAAGGGTGTTAGACACTACCCCCTAGACCCACCATGAGCTTTATTCATGTTTATTTTGTCATGTTGAGTGGGATCCCCTCTCCTAGGGCGATTTTGTCCATTGATGTGTTATATTATTATATTGATCCATGTACTTTATGTTGAGCTCATCTCAACCATTGATTAGAACATTTTGATTTTTTAATCTTAGCCATCCATTCAAAAGGTGGTTAGGATTTTGGTATCTCTCCATCCTATTTAAAGGAGAGAGCTTCTCATTGTAAAGGGGACTTTGGCTCTTGGAATCTTGATAATAGAAAAACTCTTTTGTGGAAATTCTTGGGTTTTTTTGCATATGGTGTTCTTTGATGGTGATTGGAAAGTCTATTGCATCCTAGCATTTGAATATTTGTGGTGAGATCTATATTTTTGTGGAACCTTTGTCATTGTCTACAGGAGGGCAACTTCACTTGGGCGTTTTTGCAGGGCTTCCTCTGCTCGCTTGTTTGGCATCGCTTGTATCAGGGGGTTATCATTAGTATCAATGTGATCTATGGTTTCATCTTGTTATTTCTTCTATAGCATTTGTCCATTTCTCTTGATGCATCAAATCTGATATTGTTGACGTTTGTTGTGCAGGAGGGAGGGCGCATTGGCTTCCTTGGGCAAATCAATTTGCATAGAATATTCATCCAAATCTTCTCAAATTGACCGGGAAGGCATAGATCATCATCATCAAGGCATCTACAAGGTTATCCAGGTAAGATCCACAGGTTAGTTCTTCTTTTCTTGGTTCCAATCCATTGGCATCTTTATTTTACTGCAAAACCCTCATTTAAAATAATTGAAAAATTCTATGGATCAAACAGTTTGATCAATTGGCAAACCATTTGCGAGTATTGTAGATCGGGTCAGACCCAAAGTGGGTTCTCCTAGGCGTCATGCTTGGGTGACTCCACAAGTCCCAAACTCCAAGGCACTAATCCCTCAATCCAAGCGCATTCCTCATTTGGCCAATTTTTCCTGTGTTTTGATCCTATCTCTGAAGGCTTGGGTACTTTGATACTGTCATACCTTTCATCAAGTCTATCCATTGGTACTAGATAGCCCCAATCTTGTCCTTAACGTCCCTGCATTGGACATGGTTCCCAAGTCTGTGGATATTTTCATCATTTGTTGGTACCTTGATCCTAGATCTAGTAGTAAAACTCATAAGTCACTGGTATTTCAACCTGGGATCGATTTCACACTTCATAAGCTTCTTGATCCAAGCCATAACTCATCTTGTGACTTCATCCACAGATCTAGGGTTTACTTCACCTTACACCATACGTATTTCATCTTCCATTGATTTGATCTGGTGTCTTAGTTTGACCTCTTCCGTCGGGAGTGGGTCTGGGTCTCCCCCATTGTTGTCTTGGGCTAAGATAACATCAAGTGAAGATTGCCTCGATTGGCGTGACAACCATCCATTTGGGAGTCAAGGCTATCTTGGTTCACCTCTTTGGTTTCCCATTCCCTCTACCATCTATCTTGGATCCATCTCATAGTGGCAACTACAAGTCTGGTGATAACAAAACCTTAATCCCGACAAAAATTAGGTCAAAATTGAAATTTGACAAAACTGAAATCTGGCTCCACAAAAAGATGCACCCTACCAAGGCAGTCTCCAGAACACGAAGATCGAGTTCAATGTTGGGCTAGAAGAGTTCAAACTTGGAAGCCCTAGTTTCAAACTTAAGGACAAAAAGCTACTAAATGGCTATCTTTCAAAACCGCTTTGATACCATGTTGAATTTTTAATCTATTTCCAGATCTTGACAATTATTTCACAATGATTTCAAGCATTCATTTCATCCCACAATTTTCATTGAATAATTGCACACTGAAAATTTCAACTTAAATTACAGCGGAAACAAAGGATCATAGAAAGATAGGCATGCGTAAGAGACAAGAATTGTATCATAGGAAATCCAATAGGGAGAAAACTCAACCAACTTTTCTTAGAAGAAATCAATCCAATTCAAGTACAATACCAATCATGAATATAAAACCCTAGCACATAAGAGTGTGCCATTCTTCCAAAGAAACCCTTGCAAAGCTCTAGGGAGATATAGCGAACCTCTAAGAAGAGATAAGAACCCCAAAAATTACTCTTTGTGATCTTCACTAGCCTTACTTGGAAAGTGAACCCTTGTGTAGTAGAGAAAATGTTGGATGATGATTGAAAATGAATTGTTGGAGCACCATATTTATATTCTTTAGTTCACTTGACTTTTTCAGTAGTGGGGCTGTATTGTTTTGTTGTTTGGGGACGACTTGCTATTTTGATCTTCATCTTTTATTTTATCTTTAAGGTCGACTTTTTGTCTTCAATCTTTTCTTGGGACTTCTTCAATGCTATCTGGGACTTCTTCAATGGTCGACTTGACTTCTTGGTTATTTCTTCATCATAGAAAACTTGTTCTTGTTGATGTTCATCTGCCCACATGCACGTCTATTAACGCATAGAGCTTTAATGTTGATTTGACCCCACTCTAAGAAGTCTCAGACACTTCTTAGAGCCTATTTCAAATTCAACATTAGATTTGACTCTGTATATTCTACAAGGGGATGAAATCCCCTATCAAATAAACAAGTCAACTCACTCTAATATAGAATAGATCACTCTATCACAAAACACTCCTTCATAGAGTATGCAATGTGACCTCTAGCCTTATTCATTCTTAGCCACTTCACATGACTAATCAAGGCTAAGCACCTCGAGCCTTATTCACTCTTAGTCACTTCACATCATTAGTCAAGGCTACGCCAGGGCCATTCTCCACTAGCCATTGGTCAATTCACATGGCACCTTTGGGAGAATGCCTACAACATGTTTGCTCGATGCCGCAACTTGGAGAGACATCAACATAGCCCGTAGGTACACTTCCATTAGACTAGTGATGTCTTTGTTCTCGTTATGGGATGGAGGATACATCATATGGATATGAAGACAACTTTCCTTAATGGGATAATTGTGGAAGAAGTGTACATAGAGCAACCTCAAGGCTTTGAGTGTTAAGATTTTAATGGTTATACAAGATCTTAAAACATTTAGCATCATAACATCATAACCATATGCAAAAGAGTCACTGAAAGAAAGACAAGCACAACCACACAAAAGAACACATAGATTTATCTTGGGAAACCCTCGTGGGGGAGAAAACCCAACAAAACTTCCTCGATATAAAATTCAACCAAGTACAGTGTAAGACCCCAATAATAAGACTTTTAAGACACCAAGAATAAGAGTAGACTGCTTTCTCTCCTTTAGATGGATTGCTCCTCTCTCTAGCGAACTTGCTTAAGTTCCGTGTGTGTACAAATGAGGGAGGCACCTCTCCTATTTATACTGATAAGTGGAGAGGCCTAATAACCCAATAGGGACGAGTTCTCCTTCCAATCAGGGGCAACTTGCCTTGGCATACTCAAAAATACATTTTAATAATACTTTTGCGGGTACTACTGACCTGACTTACAACCAAGGTTTTACCTCAAGACTTTACATGACCAATTACATCAATGACATCCCTAATCAGAGGAACATCTCCGGAAGGGGAAATAGTAATAATAATACAAAATAGAATATCTTTCGCGGTTACATTTCTTTAACATTCCCTCTTAACAAGGAAGGTATTATATAATGCAACACAATTGTACAACTGATTGGTAAGTCTATATGTCATAGGAAGTTTCAAAACTACATCAATATCATCATCATCCATGGAACATCATCATTATCATGAAGCATCACATCTTGACACATCATCACATCTCGTCGCATCATCACGATCGTCACATCTTGTCACATCATCACGAGCATCACATCTTGTTGCATCATCACGAGCATCACATCTCATCGTATCATCGCGGGTATCACATCTCAAGCATCATTATCTCTAGCATCATTACCTGCAATATCATCAGTATACAAATATTGAGCTAAATCACTCACAACATGAACAATGTTTTAACATCACCATCCACAACTGAATGCAGGATCTTGTCTGCAAATGAATGCAGAACCACTCTCATCAAGAGAGTACTATCCTCTGTAAGACCATCCTCAACTAGGATACTGTTGTCTGTAGCTGAATGTCGGATCTCGTCCACAAATGAATGCAGGACCACTCTCATCAAGAGAGTACTATCGTCCACGAGACCATCCTCAACTGACAAGTGCTAGGACCACTCTCAATAAGAGAGTGTTCTTGTCTGTAGGACCATCCTCAATAAGGATATTATCGTCCACAAATGAATGCAGGACCACTCTCCATATGAGAGTACTATCGTTCGCAAAACCATCCTCAACCGACAAGTGTTAGGACCACTTAAAACAAGAGTGTTCTTGTCTACAAGGTCATCCTCAACAAGGATACCATCGTCTGCAAAGGAATGCAGGATCTTGCCCACAAATGAATGCAGGACCACTCTCCATATGAGATTACTATCGTCTGCACAACCATCCTCAGCCTATAAGTGCTAGGACCACTCTCAACAATAGAGTGTTATTGTCCACAGGACCACATCTCGTTGGGATCTTCCTATTCGAAGATACAACCAACCTTCCTGGGATCTTCCTTCTGAGGATGCCACAACCATGTTGGAATCTACCCTTAGTGATACGACTAGTCACACTAGGATCCACCCTCAGTGATGTCACCAACCATGTTGGGATCTACCCACGAAGATACGACTAGGCTCTCTGTACAGTGACTAGACCACTATGGCTCATCATTCTTCTCTTGTACATCCGCAACTTCATCATTCTTCTCTTGTAGGTGATTGCATACGATCCTTCCTACAAGTCAAATACAATTGCATGGTTAGAAACATTTCATAATTTCAAGACATATTCACAATGACAAATTCTTATGCATAAGATATATGTCATACATACATGCAACTATTTTAGCCAATACAACATTCATCCATATCCCGTATACATACGGTAACTTTCTAGATGCCTTGATCTCTACCAGGACATTATTAAGAGTGTGCACTACTCCCAACATGTCAGCAAAGAGGTTTCATTCTAGATAAGTAGCAATGGAATGTTTTATAGCACCATAGGCCACTTACCCATCACATGCATATTAGTAGTATACTGTTCATCAATGCAAAAACTCTATCATGCATAATACATTTCCTTGAACATAGATATGTACACAACTAGGCAACGCCATTTAAACAACTAGATATATAGGAAACGACAATTCAAATACTTATCTTTGTTCATTTGGTAGACTCCCTCTTGATCTTTATCTTTTTGTAGGAATTACTGGAGTCTTCGACAATGTGCTTTACTTCATCGTCTGATTCTGAGGACCTGTGTCTATCTTGCTCATGATTGGAAAGGCTAAGCAAGTATTCTACACCACAAATCACATAGGACATGTTTATTGGTGTTGAATCTATGTGTCCCTAAAATGCATCCCTTCTTATCCAATGCTGAAATGGATAAGAGTGTGATCTTCGTCTTCATCAGTAGAATTCTTCTGAATCAAAGTACATATTCCTCACCATTTGAGGAATCTTCCCTTGTTTTCTTCTTAGCTGCAATATAATCATCCTTGGTTTCACTGAGAGCAACACTGGTTCGCTTTCTACAACATCCTGGAGTGCTCTTTCTGTTTGTAGCACTGCGAACCCAATCAAAGTCATCATGTCCCTACAGGCAGATCCTTTGGCCTCTCGCATGTCTGAGGCCATACTTAATTGTACCCTTTAGGTACCACACCACATGCTTTGCCACAACCATGTGAACACATCTCGACTCCACTATGTACTGGATCAATCATCAAAGTATTCACCGCAAAGCAAATATTTGGCCTCGTGCTTATCAAGTATATTAACGAACCAAACTTTTTCTTGTACATTGTGACATCAACTATCTCTGAAGTAGGATCACATAGCAACTCCAAGTTTGATTCCATTGGTGTAGCTATAGTCCAACATCTCGAATCTATTCAAGATCTCGACTGCACATTTTCCTTGGCTAAGGTAAATCTCCTCTGGATTCTGTCACACCTCATGTCAATATTCTTGAACTCTGAGATCTACTGTAGTTGCTCCCTCTAAAGCGGAGCACTATCCTCCCTCTACATCTTTTACTCTCTTGCATTAAGACATTCTGTATTGAAGTGACAGGTAGCATCCTCTACTGCTAATCTTTTGTGTATCCCTCCATCTCAAACTTTGTTGAAAGTTCCTCTTGCACCTATCAATGAGCTTCTCGTCCTCTGTAGGCTTCCATCTTCAACCTTGTAGCAAAGGTTGAGATCTCCATCACTCTAGATGATCCTCAGGCTTCTCATGTAACTATATGTGTTATCCCATGGGTGCCTTTTGAGCTCGTACAAAACCTTCTTCAATTTGCACACATGTCGTTCTCTATAGAGAGTCTCGAGTCTTGGAGGCTGCTTAATATGCACTTCTACTTCACTGAAGAAGTGTGTTTGGCCACTAGAGCAATGTCTCGCCATAATTGACTCCCTCTTTTTGGGAGAAACCATGAACCTTGCTTTGTATCTCTTGATGCTTCCATCTACTGCATGCTTGATCTAGTAGATCCATTTGGAAGACATTATAGACTTCATTTTAGGTCTTGAGACCACATTCTAGACATCATTCTTCATGACCTGTACTCCTTGATTATATCATCCTTCCATTCTTCCTTCTTGGGATATTCTTTCTCAAAGTGTCCTTCTTCATTATAAGTGAAACATCTGAGCTGTGAGAGGTCCTTCCTATGAAATCTTTTTGCGAGAATGTTCTTCCTTCATGTCCTTTCTCTTCTTGGCATGGGTTGTTAGGGCTTATTGTCGACTTCTCCTAGCTTTTCTTCTGAAATCTTTTTGTGAGAATGTTCTTCGTTATTGTCCTTTCTCTTCTTTGCATGGGATGTTAGGGCTTGATTGTCAACTTCTCCTAGCTTTTCTTCTTGAGCTTCCTCTTACCTGCATTCCTCCCATAGGTTAGCTCTTTCTAGAACAAATTCCTTTGAATGAAAGATTCCCATGATCTTGGGAGACCATTCAAGGTTGACAACTCCATGGTGGGAAACTCCAAAAACTTGATGCCCTAGTTCCTTCCCGTAGTATCTCGTAGTGTCCTAGAGTCAAAAATTAAAAATCCACAGAATTAGAAATTCTGACCATAGAAAGATACCCCCTCCTAGGGCGAGTTGGATGGTCCTTCTTGTTCAACTGATTCGTGGAGGAAAATGCTCGGAATAGAAAGCCCTAGTTTCTTCAATTTCTTCTGCAGAATTGCTTGAACTTGATTTTGATATATCTCTGAAGTTCTTGCTCCTCAAGGTCTGAAACTTCGTTTTGAGATACCTTGATTTGTCTTCTTTCCAACCCCATAGGTTAGAGCAGGATTGGATTCACCAAGTGGAACTTATGCTAAGTTTCCCAAGGTGACCTGTTTGTGGACTGGTTCAATATAGCGAACTTGTACAGACTGACATGTGTCACTGTTTCAACTTCGGGGTTTGAAACTCTCACCACAGAAACGAAAGTCCGTGCCCTATCTGCAACATCTTACGAAATTCGATTTGAATATTCCTAGCCCGAGATATAGTAATTCTCCCTAGGTCACTTGTATAAGCCTGGATTCTTGAAGAGGCTGGAACTTTATTTTGGAGCAATCATATCTTCTAAAGTACATCGAATCTGAGGCTGAAATTCGCACACAAGGTACACCAAGATTTCATCTTTGGTCTGTCAAAGTTTTAGTTCTTTATCCTTCTCCAAACTCGAGTTATAGCGGAAATTCCAAGATGACCAAATTCTACCTTCTAGGGTTTTCAAGCATGAAACCCTAATATCCAGAAGCTGCAGTTGTAGCAGTGTTTTGGCTGCACAAAGACTTCTTTTAGGGTGGCTTTGATACCATGTTAAGATTTTAATGGTTATACAAGATCTTAAAAGATTTAGCATCATGATTCATAACATCATAACCATATGCAAAAGATCACTAAAATAAAGACAAGCACAATCACACAAAATAACACAGAGGTTTATCTTGGGAAACCCTCATGGGGGAGAAAACCCAACAAAACTTCCTCGATATAGAATTCAACCAAGTAGAGTGTAAGACCCCAAGAATAAGACTTGTAAGACAATAAGAATAGGACTAGACTGCTTTCTCTCCTCCAGATGGACTGCTCCTCTCTCTAGTGAACTTGCTTAAGTTTTGTGTGTGTCCAAATGATGGGGTGCCTCTCCTATTTATATTGATCAGTGGAGAGGCCTAATAACCCAACAGGGCCAACTTGCCTTAGGATACACAAAAATACATTTTAATAATACTTTTGTGGGTACTACTGACCCGACTTAAGAGGTTTTACCTCAAGACTTTACATGACCAATTACATCAAAGACATCCCTAATCGTAGGAACAACATCTTCGAAAGGGGAAATAGTAATAATAATACAAAATAGAATATCTTCCGTAGTTACATTTCTTTAACATTGAGATCAGTGGGAAGGAGTCCCATGCGTGTATGCTGAAAAAGGCCTTGTATGGACTCAAGCAGGCACCGAGAGCATGATATTCCAAGATCGATGGATACCTCCTAAGTATGGGATTCACCAAAAATGAAGCAAATCTCAACTTATATTTTATATTTGTTGAGGTTGATCTGCTTATTTTGGTGTTTTATGTAGATGACTTGTTTCTTACAGGTTTAGAGAAGTTCGAGATGTTTAGGGAGAGAATTGAAATGGTGGAGAACACTTTCCTCGGTAAGAGGGAATGTTAGATTATTGTACCTCGTCTAGTCTTTTACAACCTGGGCACACATGTGGCAGTCCTGGATGCATGTATGAACAAGGTCTGCACACTTGAGTTGCAATAGTTTGAAGTTTGAACAGGACAGGGAGGGAGCACTTCCTGTTTCTAGATTCAGCAGTATGGTATATTAATTATGAGCAAGTGATCAATCTTAGGATGGATTGCTATTCTTTTTTTAGCAGTTTGCTCGTGTTAGACAGTGTACATGTCTTTTCTAAGTTAAGTAAAAGAGGGTGCATGCAGCTTGCATGTGTTAGTTTCAGTTTTATTTAAGCAGTTTGCTTATTTTGACTTACTCTAAGTCTAGTTAAAGAGGGTGCAGAGCCCAAGGAGATCTTATCTATTCCTTGGAGCGCACTAATTAAAGTCTATCCCATCATGCAGAGATAAGGGTGCAGACTCCAAGCCTGCAGTAGATCTAGGATTTGAGTCTATTTTTGTAACCCTAAAGAGACCTCCTTTTGTTATATAAAAAGGCAGGGACATGGGTTTTATTCATTTAGTTCCACAGAGATCAGTGAATTAGTTCTCTGGTTTTTTTTCTGTAGCAGATTCATTTTGAGAATTAATGAGAAAGCAGTAGCAGGTTTTGACAGTGCTTTTTTTGTTATATATTTTCTGCAGTGTGTGTAGATTCTAGCACTATTAGAGTCGTAGTTTGAGTTGCTTTCATTTTCAGCAATCGAGTCATTTTTTTCGGATTTCTTTTAGTGCAGTCTGTATACCATAGTCTAGAAAATCTAACAAATTGGTGCCATTTTATCAATACAATTATGATAATACCATGTAAAAGTGGCATTATTATATGGAAAAATGTACAAGCATAGATCAAGTGCAGTTCCCCATGATAATAATTTGAAATAAGATGGTATTTATAATCTTCACTGTTTTGGTCTGCTTGTAATTTTTTCTCTGCAAAGTTGGTATCATGTTATGTAGATTGTTCCAGATGATGAATGGAATTAGATATGTCCAAAGTAGGGATGAAAATAAGGCCTTTGTTAGTTAAAAGCAAGATGCTATTTCATCTTTGCTATTTTGGACTGCTTATAATAATCATTTTAATAATCTGCAGGCCTCGTCAGTGAAAAATAATGCTGCACAAACAAGTTTTGGGGCACTTTTGTCAGCTTGAGGGTCTGAAAATGGAAATAATTCTGTTACGTGATAGATAGAGATGGGAACAGTGATAGAAGCAAGTTAACCATTTACTTTTTAAGTTTTTCAAAGTAATATCTACCACTTTTCTTTTGAGTTTGGAGGACGTAATTTGGTTATGCCATTTGCCACCTATTTGTCCATTCCTTTCTATTAGTGCATTGTTCTATTTTAGCAATTCAATAGTTGGCCTTTGTGGGATGTAGAGGGTATTCTTCAACTGGCTTAATCCTAATTTTCATAGTCTACGAGTGTGCCAATATCTCATAGAGCTGTTTTATTGGTTGAAGTACAAAATACTCATCACTTGGAATTGTTTGATGTAACACAACTAGTCCCAAGGCATGAGATTCTAATAGTAGTTAACCTCGTCCGAAATATTCTTTCTAATAAGCTTGGGGTGAACGGAAATGGAAGTTGCAAAATGTGTCATGTGATACTAACATGTTTAACCAAATATACTTTCTATGGTTTTGATGAAATGATTCAATTTTCGTTTGAGTAAGTTATGGATGATATTCATTTCTTTGATAGATGTATGAGGGTATGAGATCCAAATAGATACGGGAAATTTATGCGTGACCAATTTTGATTTCAAAAAATACAAGAGGGTATTCTAATCTAAGCACACAAACAGAGATGAAAATGTGATTACATCCAACAAATGTACTGTTTGATTGGCAATATTTTCTCATGTAATACAGTTTTATATGGTTCGATCTATTGCATCTATAATGATCTGTCAGATCGTTTAGTAAAAACATGATCCATATTATTCAACAATGTTAATTCAATCCTCAGTACAAAATCCTCAATTATTTTCTGTAATTGAGACAAAACAGTGGAAGTGCTAGTCTGGCAAAATAGATGCTATGTAGTCAAGTTTTTCTCTACTCATGCATCTTTTCCATTTCAAAGAGATTTGATTAGTTCAAGCTACTTATCTAGGGCATGCCATTGAAATCTAAGGCCTTTTCCTTTTTGTGTTAGCGCTGAAGTCCTTTCCTGAAACTCACGATACGAGAGATTATGTGTTAGCAACCTTGCTTTTTCTTTTTCAACGTAAGCCAGTTTTATTTGTAGTTCCATCGACTTTTGTAATCAATTTGGAAGGCAATTTTTACATCTATAATTCGACCAAATTAAAATGAACACATATTTTACATAGTACAGCATTGGTGCTAACAAAATAATGGAAATTTTGCTCCCTCCAAGCCATTTACAATCATTATTAGTTTTGAGGATAGAATGTAATGATAGTCAACCAGAGGCACATGAATATAGATGAAGACATACTTGTATAGTATCCCCAAGAAGCATGTAAATCTAGGTACTTTTCATAATTGAAGTGGCAACCATGTTGGAATATTTGCGGAAACTTTGAATGAGACACATGATTCTTGTACTTTTGTGGAAAATACAAAGAAACATTAAACCTTGTTATTGTCTCTTGAATTTGAAATAAGTATCACTTTCCTTACTTTAAAAAAAATATAACAAAGAACTAATTGGTAAAAGCATATTTGTTGTGTTGCTATCGTTGGTCCTACTTCAATGCTGTGTTTTTTTTTCAAATTTATCGGCTACCCTTACAACGACACAATGATCGGATGAAAGCCTATGAACTTTGTCAACCCCTTAAATGAAAATTTATGAATTTCCCCTAACACAGGTGGCTACTTCTCTTTAATATTGAATGCATTTTTGTAACCTCGATGTCAAAGTAAACTTTTGTAAGTGTTAATTTGGCAAGAATAACTTTAACATAACTTTAGCATGTTATCTTAGAGCATACCAAGCATTATTACTTTTAGTTTGTATTAAGTCATTCTTGCATGATATCTCAGTTTGCTTATTAGAACAAATCCTCAACGGGGAATTACAATACAATCGAGTTTATAATAATAACAATAAAAATAATATATTATTATGGTCACGATTTAGTTGGACACGAAATTGATGTATGAGACCCTCTTGTCTGTGTGATAAGGGACTCTATTTTTAGAGTGATTTGGCATCTTATAAGTATATTTGAATCTACATTTATTGACATTCCTTTGTTAGATAGAATGCCAAATTCTTCATGAGGTAGTGTGGCTTTTGGAATATTATGCCTAGGCTCTATTACATGACTTCTTCATGGGTAGATGATCCAGGTGGTTGTCTTGCACCATCTTAGAAATGGTCTTGATTTTGATGGTTTTTTGCATCTTGAATATTTGATGCATTTTTCAGTCATAACTGACTCTTTTGGCCATGCTACAATTGAGTAATTGTGAGTTTTCGTAAGCATCACAATATTGTTTTTGTTAATGAAAATATATGTAACGTGTTATCATGCACTTAAAAGAGCCCATATGTGGAAGTCATGGTTTTGAGAACTTCTTGACCAACTCAATTTCTCAATACTTGCCTTTCTTTGCTACATTCACTACAATGTTAGGTTTTCACTTTAGGTTTGTGCAATGTAGGGTTTCTACTTCATATGATAATTAGATGAGTTTTATTCCTTCTAATTGGTGCCTTTTTGTGAATGACCAACTCTTCTTAGAGAAAACTACCATCATTCTAATCATTTTATTTGTACATTTGTCTTCACCATTGTTTATTTCATAGAAATTGGTTTTCACTATACTTATGCTTGTTTTTTTTGTAATAATTGTGTGATTTCTCATTTTGTTCTCAATCCAATATGGATCAATGGTATAAAAGCAATCCATGCTCTATTGTTCTCTATGCATGTTTGCAATGAGATAATGTTACAAAATGTTGGGTCTCAAGTTAAATGAGTTTTCATACACCCTTCCTCCCCTGCACAAGTGACCTTACATGATGAGTGGGAAAAAATATTACAGAGCATGAGATCTTATGAAGTTGTTGCTTTAGGAAGTCCTCAAGGGACATAGAAATGATATGATGGATCATTCCACCTAGATCCTTCCACAACTTTTAATAATCATAGGTATCTTTGTATAATAATGCTTCAAGAAGACCAAAACCTTCAAGATATAAGTTAAAGTTTATGTACCTTTGTTTGAAAGGAAAATAGATGTGAAAGTGTTGGAGATATCATTAGACCAATCAAAGGATTATTTCTCTATGTTGGAGTCTTCCAAATGCAAATGGATTTTCTGTTAAGATGATACACATATAGATATGACCCTTAGTTTCGTATTCTAAGAGGTCTCTTGGACTTGACTGTGACTCTTGATATTCACCTATGGTAAATGTAAATACAATTTTCTGGCAACTCTAAAGAATGAGGTTTCCAACATTCACCCCGTTAATCTAAAGGGGTATTTGTGAGCCTAAGAATCTCGATGAAAGAGAGCTTACATGTGGAAGTGGAAGTTGCCAATGTTTGAACCTATCATTGAAGTGTTCTTTGAATTTGAGGTTTTGGAATGACCAAAAACCAATGGCTAGTAAAAGTTGATGGCATGCTAAGTGGTGGTTTTTGGATGACCACAACCAATGGTTAGCATAAATTGATGTCTTCTAAATGGAGGTTTTAAGATCACCACAAACCAAGAGGTGGCTTTAGGATGACCACAAACCAATGGTTAGCAGAAAGCGATGTCTTCTAAATGTAGGTTTTAGTATGACCACAAACCAAGAGGTGGCTTTAGGATGACCACAAACCAAGTATTAGAATGTTGATTTCTTTGTTGTATTTCATTATGTTGGAGTTGTAATCGAGTTTGAAGAAGTTCCACTTTGGCTTGCAAATCTTGCAAACATGTTAGCATAGATTGGAGAGTTGCTTTGTTGATTATGATCGTATCATCAACAATGGTGAGTATTAGAGTGTTCACTAACTCTAATAATTCTTCAGTTCAAGTAATTTGAAAGACTAATTGAGACCTTAGGGGGCTTTTCGAACTCCACTTTTTAACGAAAAGACTTAAGAATTGAAACTCCAACTCATAAAATGAAGGGTGTTGGTTTCTACTAAGATTACACCCGATATAATTAAATCTAGTTTTGGTTTTGACATTCACAAAAAACTATTGCAAATACCGATACAAGAACACTTACAAAATTGATTGTTTACAAGTTACAATTTGACACAGAGAGAGTGGAAGGCAAGAAAGAGCATAACTACCCTAGCAAAAGGAGTAACTTGGACCCAGAAGAAAAAAGTACAGTTCAGCCTCAAGAGTGAAAATCAAGTCCACTGAAGAATATAAATATAAGTTTTATCACACTTCATTTGACACATTCACACTACCCATCTTCTCTCCACAAGTGCACATCTCCAAGGAAGGCCTAGCAAAAGGCAAGAAACATAATTTTTGGGGCTATCTTATTCTCTTGGAAGATTATCTACCCTTATTAGGGTTTCTTGTGAAGGAGGGTGAACCTCATATTGTGCTAGGGCTCAACTTCATGTTTGGTATTGTACTTGACTTGGATTAATTTCTTTTGAGAAATGTTTGTTGGGTTTTCTCTCGTTTGGGTTTCTTAGGGTGTCTCTTGTGCATGGTTATCTTTCAGTGTTCCTTGTTTTATTTTTCGTTGCAGGTAAATATTGATATGTAATGAAATTGTGGGATGAAATAATGATTGAAGAATTAATGTGAAATAATTATCAAGGATTGAAAATTGGATTAAAATTCAACAGTTTCAATCCTCAATACACATGCTAAAGCATCACCAATGAATTGGATATGACCCTCAATGGAATAGGTTAAAGAAACAATGCATGGATTAAATAAATAGTACTATGAGGTAAGAAAGTAAATGCGAGAAGGTAAGAAAGTAACACAAGTTTAAAATAATCTCAATGGGTTAGATGAAGCGGTCAAGTGTTGAGAATTGCAAGCGGCAGATCACAAGGTCAAGTCCTTGGGCTAGATGCCTCTGTAAATATTTTGGCCTCGTTTGATGTCCCCATTGGGTTATGTTGCTAAGACTGCATCCAAATGATTTACTTTGGGTACCATCCTTGAAATGAGGGGAAGTTCTTAGAGGGTTTCATGTGATGTGCATTCCGCCAAAGAAAAATAAAAACCAATCAAAGGGATAACAAAAGAAGGAAAAAGAAGAGACAAAAACAAAGGAACAAAATAGGAAAGAATGAGGTAAACAAAAATAAAAGGTTTTGTATTGAAGATATGAAGAGATCTCTATAAGGATCTTTCTATAGAAAACAAGACGTTTCAAGAAGAATAGAGGTTGATTACAAAACCTTATTTTAAAAGAAGCTATAGTTCTTGATGGTTGTCATTTTGTAGGTTATTGGATATGTATTCCTTTGGCAAATGAATCATTCTTTTATCACAGGCTCAAGAAATAGTAAAAAAGGATTGTTTTTCCAATTAGTTGGTTATCTTCCCTAGAATGTGATCCATGTTTTACCAACAAATTTCCCAAAATAAAGAGGTTTAAATTCCTTATATTTATGTTCTTGGGTTACCTTAAATAGTTTAAACCTTGTCGTTTATCCATGACATGAGAATTGCATAATTACTAATAGTATTAAAGTTTTTTTGTTGTTTTCATGGATTAATTGTAGAATATCGTCATGGTTCCTTGAAAGCTTTCCACAAGAAAGGAGAAGGAAAAATATCTTTATCAATAACAAGAAGGATACATGGATCGTAAAACAAAGGATGATACTAAGACGATCTATAGTAATACATAATGTAACCTAAAACTAGATGATAATTCACAATGGGGAAGAATCTATCAAATGCCCAAGGACAAAGATTATCCAAGTCCATATTATAAGCATAGAGGAATAAGGACCTACGTTTGTGGTGTTTCACAATATTCAAAAGTCTCATCTACATAAAATCACGAAATTACCAACAATAATGCCATGCTCAGCGATAATCTCATCTTTGATAGGTCACATTGATATCGACCACAGGTTGACTTACAATAATATAGAGAAAGCTATTGCTTCTTTCCAATCATCAAGTCTTGAGATTTATTATAATATAGATGAACCCAAGATTAGCACGATAGATGAATGGGTCACATGGTTCACTTTGGACAAGAATCACTGTGAGATCATGAAAAGTTGGTGGTTGGGAATGAAAGCATTCAAATGAAAACAAACATGTACATACTTGGTTGCAAACATTAGACATCCATGCCACTTTGCAACAACCCTAATCAACATACTATATGAATAAAAGGATTCAAGAATAGTCAAAGAAGTTTGGCTCCCACATATGTATCCCATAGTAAAAAATGGTGAAATTTTAAAGGGTAACTGTGAGAGACGCTTTCAATTGTTTAGGCTCCAAGAATCCCTACATATTTTTTCATGTCTTCTTACTTGATGGATGTTTTGGGTGCAATTAACAGTTTTCTTAGGATTGGGTGTAAGTGGAAACCGAGCGATACCCTAGGTCATATATATTGTCAAATTTTATGGGAGCATAAGTATATGATGAACTATACACAATTTTATGAGTATTTTATGGCCCCAACATATACACTTATATTCAGCAAGACAATCATGTGTATCACTAAAGAAACATTGTAGGTGGTAGGAACATTAGGTGACTAGTACACACTAAAGGACATAACTTATATTAGGGTGTTTAGAGCCACCAAACCTCCATATTTGTTACCAAATTTTTTTCCCATATAAATTGATCCTCTATGAAAAATATTATCAATATTATCCTTTTGAATTTGCAGATTCTCTCGGCACAACGAAGAAGGGTCTATGGCCTCATCTTCCTTTCTATGTAAGAGCATATGGTACAAGAAGTGCTAAGGTAGCTAAAACAAAAGGTGAGACATTGGTGGCCTATCATTTTGGTGAAGAGATATTTTGGCAACATGACTCGCTTGATGTGGTGGCTAAGCACACCATGATGATCCAATACTATTGGCCATATAACATGAACGTTGGTAGGAAGACAAATTTAACAAGAAATACAAATCTTAAGTGGAGGTAATAGTTAAAAAGGGACATCATGCCAAGTTGTGATGAAGATGAAAATAAGATTAGAAGGAAGGGATTGGGCAATAAATTGAAACCAGAGAGGATATTGAAGAACTTGGAAATGAAAAAGATGGGAACATGTAGATTGTGCTAGAAGAAACACAAGAGGATAGAAAGATAAAACTAGAGGAAGAAGAGAAAAAGTAAGTAGAAGAATAGAATGTAAATTTGAGCACATAGATCTGTAGACAAATACACAACTCACAAAGTAGATCTCACAATTTACTCAGCAATTGAAGAATGAAACAGTGCAAAAAAGGCTTGCAGCTGTGAATGCTTTCATTAATCAAAAAGTAATCCGATGATAATTACAATAAAGTAAAATGGCTTTAATAGCCACATGAAATTCGAATCCACATGAGGAAATTCGAATTGATAGACTCTACTTGACTGTAGGTAACTAGGACCTTGTCTAAATCACTATCGGAGGACTCAGTAGTTAACTGACCTTGTCTAAACCATAACCGGAGTTCATCGGAGCTCTAAAACACAACTCAAGTGTTACATTCAGTGTTGACTAAGGTTAACTGACTGTGGTAGGTGAGAAATGCGCCCCACATGTGTGCAGTCAAGTAAACCTAGCGCTAACTGAATGTAACTAACTCCTAATTACTTAGCTTGACTAGTCATTAACTGAAGTGAATTGACCTTGGTTGGTTTTGGCACTCCCATTGGCTTCCTAAATTGTAGGGATTGGTCTAGGAGGCTCCTAAACTGATGCAATCAAGTGCAATCAGTGGCAGTGAGCCTTAATTAGTGTTCCCCACACTTTAGTAACTGAAACATGTGCCCTAATTAGGTCAAGTGGACCCAATGGTGTTAATGACTATAAATAGACTAGATGGACTCCCGATTTAGACATGACTCCTAATTTAGAAATATGACCAAATTTGGACAAGGGAGGGTTAATAATCCTAACACCCCCCCTGAATGCTAACTTGGACAAACTGTGGGCCCTGGTAACTAAGACCATAGGTCACCCATTACATCAAGTAAAATAAAGTAACTGCTTAATACAAGGAGCTAGGGCAGAAACCACATGGGAAAAAATCCCTCCCTCTAGTTAAGCAGGCAGAATCAGGTCTCAAGTTTGAAAAACTTGAAAATATGTTGCTGCAATCTTCATCTCTGTGAGGTAGTGAAGCAGCATGCATGGTGTGCTGTGCACAGGTATTCTGGGGCCTGGCATGTAGACTTCTCCTTCTTCTCAAAAAATGATGATGGGAGGAAGGAGGAATGTAACCTTTGTCTCTTGCTGAATGAAGAGGTGTATGATCATATCCATTCTTCTGAATGTAGTAAGACTGAGCCCTTGCCATATTGCATCTTGCAGGAAGTCTATTGCATCTCCCTGAAGGAGGTAAAATAGCATGCATAGCGCAAGAGTCTTTCCTTTCTGAGTGTCAGGTGAGTTTCCAGTCATCTTCCTAGCTTCCAGTTTGGAAGTAGGGACTGAATCTAGATTTGAGTCACCCTGAATCTCAAGGTCATAAACTGATATAGATGGATCTGCAATACTAGTAGAAGCTGTAAAAGAAGTAGATGCAATGATTTTACCTTCCCTTGCAGGTGACTGCTGAGAGTGCACTGGTTCTGAAGGAGGCATGAAATGTGAGAACTCATATGCTTTTGAAGCATTATTTGCAGTACCCTTCGCTATGATGCTCCCAGTAGAGATATATGTGATCTCCACTGAGTCAGGACCAAAAATCACTCGCTTTGGAGATCCAGTATGGGTCATCTGATAAACAAATAACGGGTTTGAAGCTAGGGAGGGAACAAATAGCACATCTTTGAACCTTCCATGTTCAAGTTGGATAGAGCCCTTCCCCTTTGTTTTGACTTTACTGTTATTGCCCATTTGAATACTAGGACCGTCAAAGGACTGAAAAGAAGAGAATGATTCTCTGGATGCAGCCATATGGTTGGAAGCTCCAGAATCAATGAGGAAGACAGGTGTTGATGTGCAGCAAGCCTTCAGTGCATGTCCTTTCCTTTGGTATTCTTCTTCTTCTTCTTCTTCTTCAGAGTCTTCCTTCCTTGCGCTAGCAGGTACATAAATGTTGTGCTTTTTCAAGAGAAGAGCCATTTCATCAAGTTGTCTTCTCATATAGGAGCTTTCTGAATGGAAGCCCCTTCCATAGTAAGAGCAGAGGACCTTGCCTTTGCCATTCTTCTTGCTTCTCTTAAACTTGAAGGTTCTTTTGACTGCTCTTTCTTCACAGGGGACTGATCTCTTTGCTTCCCTTTGTCATTCGCTACCTTATCTCCTCTTGCAACTAGAGCTAGATCTTTGGGAGATCGAATGATCCCCATTTGGATCAATTTATCATTCTTAGAAATAAGAGATTGGATGAAAGCATTAAGAGTGGGCATCTTCCAATTTGGAGTAGTGAGCCTTACTGTTTGGAAGGTGGATACAAAGACTGAGTAGTCTGAATTGAGCTTTGTGAGAATAGCAAGGATGAGCTGATCTTCATCCTTCTCCACTTTGCATTGCTTCAACAGATATATCAGATTTTTGAACTTTGTGAAGAATTCATTTAGAGATTCGAAGTTGGATGGATTGAGAGTAATCGGATCATTTTCTAGCTGATGGATCCTCATCTCATCATGCTTATCAGATAGGGAGGCAAGCTTGTCCCAAACCAGCTTGGGAGTCTTCAATTCTAGGATGTGGAACCAAAGATCTTTAGAGACTGAGAGGAGCAAGTGTCCATGGGCTTCATCAAGCTTGTTCATGTACTTAGCTTTGTCTTTATCTGAATCTGGCTCTTCCTCTGCTTCTTCTATGAGTCTGAAGAGCCCTTTGGTGCGGAGCATTACCACCATGTCTGCCTTCCACTGGTGATAGTTGAAGGGAGTGAGAGGCTCTATTGAATGAGCTATTTCGAATGCAGTAGGAAGAAATGAGCTGCTATAGCGAATGCAGTGAGAAGAAAGGGCTGCTTGTAGCGAATGCTGTAAGATAACTTGTCACACAATCAAACATACAAAATAAGGTCGACAGTCTGCACTTTTGGAATTTCCTTCACACCCAGCATAGTTGATCAAGCAAGCTTGATCAACAATTTCTTAACTTGGGATATTAAGTGGTAAATTCTCCGCTTCTGGTGCAGTACTGGAAAGAGCAATTTGCCAAAAAAAATGATCCGGCTAGAGATCTGAGGAGGAGAAAAGTCTTGTCCACCGAGGCTCTGATACCATGTAAATTTGAGCACATAGATCTGTAGACAAATACACAACTCACAAAGTAGATCTCACAATTTACTCAGCAATTGAAGAATGAAACAATGCAAAAAAGGCTTGCAGCTGTGAATGCTTTCATTAATAAAAAAGTAATCCAATGATAATTACAATAAAGTAAAATGGCTTTAATAGCCACATGAAATTCGAATCCACATGAAGAAATTCGAATTGATAGACTCTACTTGACTGTAGGTAACTAGGACCTTGTCTAAATCACTATCGGAGGACTCAGTAGTTAACTAACCTTGTCTAAACCATAACCGGAGTTCATCGAAGCTCTAAAACACAACTCAAGTGTTACATTAAGTGTTGACTAAGGTTAACTGACTGTGGTAGGTGAGAAATGCGCCCCACATGTGTGCAGTCAAGTAAACCTAGCGCTAATTGAATGTAGAGAACTAGAACTGAATGTAACTAACTCCTAACTTAGCTTGACTAGTCATTAACTGAAGTGAACTGGCCTTGGTTGGTTTCGGCACTCCCAGTGGCTTCCTAAATTGTAGGGATTGGTCTAGGAGGCTCCTAAACTGATGCAATCAAGTGCAATCAGTGGCAGTGAGCCTTAATTAGTGTTCCCCACACTTTAGTAACTGAAACATGTGCCCCAATTAGGTCAAGTGGACCCAATGGTGTTAATGACTATAAATAGACTGGATGGACTCCCGATTTAGACATGACTCCTAATTTAGACATATGACCAAATTTGGACAAGGGAGGATTAATAATCCTAACATAGAAGGATGGACCAAAGGTACTGTATGATTAGGGGCATTGAACAAAATATGATGGACTTGAAAATCAAGAAATAATGCAATCAATGCACATGTGTGAAGATCCTAAAAATCCTTTAAACATATATATATGCTCACTAGAGGTCACTTGCCTTATCCTAGTGATGTTATTTTTCAACATTCCACATGGGTCAAAACAAAATTTGACGAGGTGGCCTGTTTGGATTCGTTTAGTTCAACCAAAAAAATGATAGGGTTATCAAGTAGTCACACAAGAAGAGGAATCTCAACGAAAGCCAAGATTATTAATTTCTATTAAGGTAACAATCACATATATCAATGAGACTGATCCCACTGTGAAAACTACTAGGGTTTCCTTCTCCAAGGCCACTCTATCTACCATTTAAAAGCTAAAAAAGGAATTGGATGTATTAGTACCTAAGTCTACCTAAAATTGTCTTCGTTTTTATATCTTAATACCTTAAAATTCAAACCTATTTTATGATCATATCAAGAATTTTACCCAAGACAAACCTCATATCCTCGATGATTTATCCTATGATATTATATCTGATTTTATGCTTCTATTTTAAATTTGATTATTAGTTAGTTAAATATGTTAAGATGGCACAATTTGTATGGACTTTGCTATGTTATTAGTTCTTGTAGGTGTTCATTTTCTTAATAAAATGATCTTTACACTTTGAGAAAATGAAATTTAGCCACGAGATAGGGGTCTTCTCGAGAAAGTGAAGAGCTGCAAAATTGTCTGCTTTATAAAATTGTTTGTGCTACGGAATTGCCTATAGGTTATGATTTTGGTTTTAAGTGAAATTCTTTCGATTTTTTGTGAATTTTCAAGTGTCAAGGTGTACACCAAATGTTAGAGTCAGATTTCCAGGTGTCAAATCTCTTCAACAATGAAGTCAAACATCAAATGAACAAGCAACAAAAATCAAAGATATGTGGATAGTTCTGATCATTTTTTGGGTATTGAATTTCGGGAACAATTTTAGCCCATAAGGGATCATCTGAAATGGTTAAAATCCCACTTCGGGAATGGGGCGATTTAGCCTAATCGTGGGCGGTTTTCAAAATTTGATAGTGATATAGGAGAAAATATGGTTTGTTCATAACTTAAGTTTCCAAAAAAATGTCGGCTGATTTTGAAACACCCAGTCACTCAAATGACTCCATATCACAAATTTAAAGGAATTCAACTTCAAAGTTTTGGATTTTCTAGTAATGAATAAGATATTATCTCTATTTTTAATCTATGGATAGGATTTGAATGTTAAATGAATGAAATGTAATATTTATAAAAGAGAGAATAGATAAGAGAAAAGGGGTTCACATTTTGGAGAATCCAGAGAAGGGTTAATGGATGCTTGTAAGACAATTTTAAAAACAATAATCTATGAATCCCTGAAGATCATTTAAATCATGGATTAGATTTTACCTCTTGTATATTTTACTACTATTTTTCTATTTGAATACAGAAGTTTCTTATGTGTTGCATAGCCAGATGGTTACATAACTAATAACATTTATGCTGTGAATGTGTATTGCCTATGATTCCTATTCTATTTCAACTAACATTCTTGATTATAACACTGTTATGAGATGGAATTTCAATGTAAGTTTGTGAAATAAGCAACTTTCTTTTCATATGTTTTCATTCTAGCTTGATCTTAGAGTTGAGTTCGTATTTAGTTCATGGTTGTAAATCCTTCAAACTAATAGTTTATTACTGTTGTTATTTTTTTCGTGGTTAATTATTGCACTTAAACCTTGTATGACTTAACATCTTTTCAACCACCAGTGAGTACAAACCCAAAACACTCTACACCTATGTCAAAGTGCATTAACGTTTCTCTTAAGCGGTCGAGGTGCAGACTCTAGGGATTACATTTTCTGGCCCCCATTTCCGGCAAGCAAAGGAACGAAGATATATTCCCTGGGTTATATCTAATGATCAGATCTATTTTTTGAAGGTGAACAAAACATGGACTTAGAATATTGATTGCAAAATTATTCATGGGGCAACTCCACAATTAAAGACTCCACTGGAGGATCAATTTTTCTTTTGAAAAAGATGAAAGGGTGGTATGGAAAACTAGGTGTCAACTTATAACCTTTTTCTATGACTTTTATTCTTATTCATCAATTCTTTTACATCCTTTTTGTTGCATGTGAAAAGGATCATCCTATGTTTTGTCTATTTATATGAGCATAATCCTGTTGTTGTATATTATTTCTTGAGAAAAGAGGATTTCCCTCTTCTTGAATTGTTAATCTCGATTCATTTCTTTCATTTGAACCATATGAGGATCATAATGTCTATATTTCAATTCCTCTCAAAGGTTATCCATCTTGTAAACCCATTAATACTACGCTGATTCATTATCTCGTGCAATCACTATTATACCTTGTCATCGGATCACTTATGTTCAGTCCAAGATTAGAGAAGGTTATACGCCTTTGAAGTTGTCACTTATCCTCCATGATTTTCCTACAATTTTTTTAGATTACCTTCCTAGATTCAATGGAAAAGAGCACATGATAACAGAGCAACACATGGCTACATTTCAATGTTTCACAAACAATTTTGAAATCATCAACGAGGATGTGCTCATGGGAACCTTTTTCCATTCTTTACAGGGAGACACTCGACTATGGTTTAAACATTTGGTGAGTGATTTAATAGATTCATGGATTGACTTTCATAATGTATTAT
This sequence comes from Pseudotsuga menziesii, assembly GCA_001517045.1. Taxonomy (NCBI): domain Eukaryota; kingdom Viridiplantae; phylum Streptophyta; class Pinopsida; order Pinales; family Pinaceae; genus Pseudotsuga; species Pseudotsuga menziesii. Next base: position 395,977 of record LPNX010957514.1, on the reverse strand, counting down.
TGAAGTATTGGGGTCAAAACAAATCCTATGAACAATTTATTTTTGAGTTATATTCCATTAAAAAAAGGAGGAATGAGACCATCATTGAGTTTAATAGGAGATTTCATAGTTTCTATGTCAACATGCCTAAAGACATTCAACCTTCTAAAGCAGTTGCCAAGCTATTTTATATTGTAGCTCATCATCATCTTGACTTGGTTTTATTTCTCAGAGAGAGGAGATCTTCATCTTTACATCAGTTGTTTACTGATGCTAACGAGATTGAGAAATATCCGGGCTTGTGGATCTCTCAGATCAGATTTGGGATGAAGATTTGATTGTAAAAGAACAACATAAAGTATATGAGCAGCAGAGATCATATTTGAATGTAAAAGAATTGGAGAAAAAATATGAGCATGAAAGATCATGCCTGGGCTTTCATTCGCTTCAACATGTTGATGTAATGATTTATGATTTGTATTATTCCCCAAACCTTGAAGCCAATCAGTCATTTTTTTCTTTTAACAAGGATTTAGAAGATATTCATGCCCTTGATTTATATCACCGGGATGACTTTACTATGAATTTTATTGAAGATCTTCATCAAGAGCATTTTGCAGAAGACCGTTGTCAAGTTGTTGAAAATATATTTCTTAATGATCAAGTCCAAAATTTTGTTGAATATAATAATACCCTCTTTCTTGTGAATGATGAAAATATTCAAATATTTGAAGAAAGCCCAAAAAAATTTCAGCATAAAAAGGATTTTATTGTGCATGATGTTTCTCCTCTCGAGGTTGATGAGAGTATATTGCTACCTTCAAGCTGTTATGATAATTTTGTTGTTTTGGATGCTACTAAAGGATTTTCTACCCAAGAAGAATATCAATAGGTTCAAGGGTTTGAAGTTGCCCTAACTGTCATAAAACATATTTATTTCATAAATCAGAATATGGAAAGGATGGATCAAGGATGTTAGAAGGCAGTAAAGAAGATGAGCTACAAGATCAGCCACGAATGTCTTTTCAAGCAAATGTGCATCGACTCTTTCCAACAATCGACGAACCTATTATTGACATTCTTCAATCAGAAGAAGAGTTTACTCTTGAACATAAGGGATGTTTTCTCTCTTTCTGAGACCCATTAGTTGTTTACAAGTATTCATTTCTTCAAGGAGTCCTAAATATTGCAATATTCAACTTGCAATCAATTTGTAGAAGTAAGTATAAGCTGCTGCAAATTTTTTGCATTCTTTCATTTGGTTGCAGACAAGCTGATCTTCTTATCCATCAAATGCTGACTTGGTACCATTGGAAGTTTTCTTTCACATTAACTAAGATGATCAAGTTGGTTAGAGTAGGGTTGGTGTACATGTATAAGCTCACATGTTTGGGCACTTGTTTAGTTCAATTTTCAGATTAGAAGCACTTGGTTTTCACCATATTGATTGTTTCAGTGTGTATATAAGTAGTGGTTATTCAGAAAACAAACGATCAATTTGATTTGTAGTTGTATCTACATTCGTTTCAAGGATTACAAGAATAGCCTTCAATGACAAGTATCTACAAGTTACAGGTTCAAAAAGGTAGTGAGCTTATTCTTAATAAAAATAAGCCCATATTTGTCAAGAGTAGATTTCACTTGAAGTTCTTAAAGGCAATGAAAACAATTTGCAGCCCCATTATTGCTTCATTTTCATAAGTTCGGAAGGAAGATAGAGGCATTTCATTAAGCTTGAACAGAAAGAAGAGCTATTGGATAATTACAAAAGTATAATTTCTTTTTATGATCTTATGGCATCTTTTTTAGAGGAATTTATTAGCTCAGATCTAATATTTCCTATTTTCTCAATTCAAAATGAGGACTAAGATGATGATATCAAGGTTGGAGATACATTTGGTTTCATTTCAGATGTGTTTAACAATTTTTCTTATGATCAAAATTCTATTGTTCCAAATTCCAATAAATATAAGGCAAAATATTTGCAACCATTCTTTCAAAGAGTATCACAAAGCAAATATTTTTGAATTTCAAGCTTCAAATTTTTTGAAAGAAAGACTATATATGATTAATAGGAAAAATATATGTAGTAGATTACAGCCTCAACACATACAAAAATTTTCAGCAGTAATCATGTATATGACAACTATGAAATCGATTCTCAAGAAGGCAATGAAAATAACATTGTCCTTGAAATGTAGGAGGAAACATTTCTAAACAATTCTCGTATAAATGCATTAATGATGATGTATTGATGCCATCTCTTATAGCTGCATGTTTTGTGATACCATTGTCTTTTCTTTCTTTAGAATTCCAAGAGAAGGAAATCAACTTCGAAAATAAAGAAACACAAATTATTTGAAAGCAATCTTTTGAGTTTGATCAAGAGCTGAGAAATATTTATTGTTTATCAAGGGGTTCTTTATCAAAATCATTGTGGATTGAGTTTAGTTAATTTAGAAACTCTGGTCAGTGAGTCTGGATAGGACTCCATAGTCCAATGAATGAAGACATAGGTTTGAAGTTCTTAGCACTTAAGAGGGAAGTGATATGCCTAGTAGGAGTCGGTGTTAGTACCTAAATCTGCGCCTAAGATTGTCACTCATTTTTATTTATCTTGATACCTTAAAATTCAAACCTATTTTACGATCATCTCTAGAATTTTAGCCAAGACGAGCCTCATATCCTTGATGATTTATCCTATGATATTATATCTAATTTTATGCTTTCGTTTTAAATTTGATTGTTAGTTAGTAAAATATGTTAAGATGACACAATTTGTTTGGAGTTTGTTATGTTATTAGTTCTTGCAAGTGTTCATTTTATTGATCAAATGATATTTGCACTTTGAGAAAGTGACTTTTAGCCACGAGATAGTGCTCTTCTTGGGAAAGCGAAATGCTATAGAATTGTCGCGCTACAAAATTGTCTGTGCTACGGAACTACCTATAGGTTATATTTTGGTTTTAGGTGAAGTTCTTTCAAATTTTTGTGAATTTCGAAAGTGTCAAGGTGTACACCAAATGTCAGATTTATATTTCCAGGTGTCAAATCTCTTTAGCAATGAAGTCAAACATCAAATGAACAAGCAACATATATCAAAGATACGTGGATAGTTCCCATCATTTTATGGGTATCAAATTTCGGGAATAGATTCTTTCCAAACCACAAGGAGTCATCTGAAGTTGTTAAAACCCCACTTTGGCAATGGGGCGATTTATCCTATTACAAGACGATTTTCAAAATTTTGTAGTGGTTTAGGAGAAAATATGGTCTGTTCATAACGAAATTTTCTAGAAAACCATTGTGGCCAATTTTCAAACACCCAATCATTACTCAAACGACCCTAGATCATAGATTTGAAGGGATTCCACTTTAGAGTTTCATATTTTCTACCAATGAATAAGATATTATTTCTATTTTTAATCTATGGATAGGATTTGGATATTGAATGAATGAAATGTAATATTTATAAAAGAGAGAATATATAGGAGAAAAGGGGTTTGAATTTTGGAGAAGCCAGAGAAGGGTCAGTGGATGCTTGTAAGCCAATTTTAAAAATAGTAATCTATGAATATATGCAGATCATTTTAATCATGAATTAGATTGTGCCTCTTGTATATTTCACTGTTAATTTTCTATTCGAATAAAAAAGTTTCATATGAGCTACATAACTAGATGGTTACATAACCAATAACATTTATGTTATGAATGTATATTGCATGTGATCTCTGTTCTATTTCAACTAGCATTCTTGATTATAACACTATTATGAGATGGAATTTCAATGTAAATTTGTGAAATAAGAAGCTTGTTTTTCATATGTTTGCATTCTGGCTTGATCTTAGAGTTGAGTTCATATCTAGTTCATGGTTGTAAAGCCTTCAAACTAATAGTTTATTACTATCCTTATTTTTTCCTTGGCTAATTATTCCACTTAAACCCCGTATGGCTTAACATCTTTTCAACCACTTGAGTACAAACTCAAAACACTCTACACCTATGTCAAAGTACCCTAACTTTTCCCTTCAGCATTCGACGTGCAAACTCTAGGGATAATAGGATGAAATCGTGAAACAAATTGGCCTCCTAGAGAATTAGGTGGTGTACGAAAAAGAAGTTGGGGGGAATCCAATAGAACTTGTCTCTTTGCCTTACAACTACTAACTGAGTTGGATACAATTATGAGGTATTTTTATGGAAAGGCTTATACTTTCCATAATGTTTGTTGTGAGATTGTTTGTGTTTATAATCAAATTCATGTATTGAAGCTACGCCTACAAGATCTATAAATCAAATTTGAAAAACTCAGTCGATGATATACTGATTTGTATAATATTCCACCAAATCTTCTGATTCTATTGGTCAATTAGATGCTTGACATGGATTTCGGGTTAAAATCTTGGGAAAACTTCTGTATGATACACAAGAGGATGGAAATATAGAATTTGCAAATAAACAAATCCTATGGTAGAAGGTGGGACAAATTGTTGCCAAATTTAACCTACCAGAATTTTGGGCATGAGAATAATTTCTACAATGGAATGAAGCAAGTAAAGTGTTGGATGGCTATATCAAAGAAACATACTAGTCTATTCTCTCCATCTCTGATATCAAAATCACAAATTTAAATATGTGCATGGAAAATTTAGCCTAGAAAATATGAGCAATCAAAAGCCTTGTTGGAAAATTGGGTAAAAATATTTAAAAGACAAAGTAGTACCTTGTGATGCTTGGGATTCTAGTAGAACAACATATATTTCCCTACGTTAATGCCATTAATGAAACTTTTGAACCACGAACTCATTATAAAGATGTTCGTATCCAAGAAGAAGAGACAATTACTCAAAATACCAATGCTCCAAATGGGCCAAGAAACTATTAATCTTCTTGTAACTAAAATTTGGTGGAATATCTAGAAGTAGAGACAAAAGTGATGTAACAAGGAATGATTTTGCTTGTTTGACCTTTTGTAAAACTTCTTTGCATACTTTTAATACGGAGAATCATTTGTTGGCCAAGATATTGGGAGAAAGAATTTAGTTCTAATGTTTTATTTGTATGGAATTTCTTATATCATATACTATTCATTATATTTATTGTAAGAATGTTTCTTTACATAGATTTTTGTCTTATAAAGTATGCATCCTTAATCCTATTTATCTTACAACATTTTTTTATAGCTTGCAAACATAGAATTCTAACTAATTATTAATTATCGATTTTCCTTAATGATTAGCTTGTTATTTTTGTTTTGCCATTAATTTGTATATTGTTGTGGGTTGTGGTGAGAGTAAATTTGATTCTGCATTTGTTATTGTTTGTCATTCCTCCTAGCTAGTAGGATAGGTAGATTAATCTTGCATCCAACATATGGATTAGTCACACGTGTATTTAAAATTTAGATAATCATTTAAAATAAATAATGTTTGTTGGGATAGAATCCATACATGAGTTCCCTACACCGAACAATGTGAGGTGTAATTGGTATCTCTCATTGGGGATAATCCTTATTATTGACAAGTAGGTCATTTCACCCCATCAACAGTTTTTTGCACTATAAGGAGGGCCTTGAATGGCTGAAAGAGACACGTCTCAATCACACCACAACTATATCTCTACCCAAGGTGAAGGGTCTATCCTAGACCAATTTTGTCAAGATACCATTGATAGTTTCAAAAATCTTATTTCATCATAACCAAAATATTTGTACATTGGCCTTGATCAATGATTCAAAGAGTTTTTTGTTGGTTTACTTGAGCATATACAAAATATTGGTAAATTACCTATCGCTCCTTTATTATCTAGGAGAAATAGAACCACCAAAAATATCATTCAGGATCCTAAAGAAATCCTAGTAGACTCCATAAACGATTTTATTAATCTTTCTTTAAACAAATATTCCACAACCCTTAAACACAATACTCTCAACTCCTCCAAGTTCAATAGCTCATTCTTCAATTTTCTCATATCCTAATATTGACCCTAAATTGGTTATACAAGCTTGTGAGTTTACAAAGAAAATTCTAGAAGCATAAATGTACCAAAATAACCCTAAAATATTGGCATAGAGAGACCAAAATGCTCTAAATTTAGCAGGTCGTCTACATGACTTCGTGAGCACATGCTTCCTAGTTTCAATGCTGATGTTATTAACAGAATCTACCACACCAAAATTTTTGAAATGCTGCTAGTATTGTGCAAAATTTGGCTACTTTCCTCTTGCCCTAATCTCAGATCTAATATTAATTGTGGAAGCTCTTCATGATTTGGTAGGGAAATATGCATATATTGTGAAGAGCATGCTACCAAAAAGTGGCTTGGTTTGGTAGCGCCATCCCACCTTTGTGTTTCAAATGCACCCTTGAATTCTTGAACTTCGATGAATGTTTCAATCCAAGCTTAACCTTCGTAACCAAACTCTCTTTTGCCTTGATTTCCCTTAAAGTCAGCCAAATTTAAAAGTGGTTATTATAAAATTACTTTATGATTTTATACTAATCTTTATTAAAATAATATGCATCGATTTGTGTAACAATATGATAATAAAAAAATCAAGCTTAGAGCCCAATCCCAAAGTCAAATTTCAAATCTACTTTTCTGTTGCATGCCATGTTTTCACCACCACATATCATAATTTTAGAAAATGGCGCTATCGAAATCTTTGTTATTGCAGTTAACTTCAAGCACAGTTTGTGACCAAACAGAGAAAAATTGGAAAAACCAAAATATGTGTTTTTTGGGGAACATGGTGATTTAGATTGACCTTGTTCGTTTTTCTAACAGCTATCACGGTTTAGTAGATACAAAGTGTTCTTTGAGGCCATTTTTACTAGAGATTCACCAAATTCACCTCCTACAAAAATGTTAAGAACCCGTGTCAACCCCCCTCTTTATTTTCTTGGTATATTTTGTCGGACGCGTATGCTTTGTAAGTCGTCCCATTAGTATGATGTATTATCCCACATTCTTGGGGAGTAAGTAATAGTTGTTAAGTGGTCCAGTTAATAGGTTGCATTATCCCGCATTCATGTGGAGTAATAGTTGTTTAGATTAGACTTAGTATATAAGTATGTGTTGAGGCTAATGAAAGCATCGAAGAGTTAATTTGTATTGAGCTTGCTCAAAGGAGGTTGCCCCCTTGAAGTGCCCCGCGATCAATAAAATCTCTTTTGTGCTCCAATATTTCTGTTATATCATGCATTTTGATTGTTCATTGCAGGAGGTTCTCCACATCTAGTATCAGAACACTTTCTTGGGCTCGTTGGGTGGAATTTCGGGAACAAAAAAAATTCCTCTGTCGTGCTTCCTAGTGCTGTGAGCCTTACATTTCTTCTTCTTCTTGCAGCAATATTATTCATCCGGGCCAAGGATTAAACCCTATCCACTTAACTGTGGGAATTACTTGGGCATAGCCCTAAAATTCATTGTGAGGAGTACCACAGGAACCCCGAAGTAGCTGGCCATTGAGAGGACCTGCTAAGCGAAAAGGGCAACGACCCCCACCAGATTGACTAGATTCCCATCCGTGAGGAAAACCAAAGAGCTGTTGTTTTGGCTAAGCGGTTAACAGTTTTACCTGCGCCGTGCAGTGAGGGGTATTTCCCCAATACTCAAGCTTGAGACAGCCTCAGTGGCCAAGTGACTACCTTTGAACCAATAGGAAGCCGAATATACCTGGGGTCCATCTCTATTTATAGTTGATAACGTGCAGAATTTCAGAATTGTCACATATCATTTACTCCATTTCCCTTGAAATTTCACTGTCACCCTCGTAATACCAATCTGCATATTCCTTCATTGAGGACCCTATCCCCAATTTTACTTCCTCAAGGCCGAAATTCCACATTTGTCAATTTTTAGGGTTTGTCATAACTTCTCTGATTCTCACCCATTCACCTTCAAATTTTTTCACGGTGTTCGTTTTCCATTTCTGCTTCATTTTCTATCTCTGACAAATTTTCCAATTCCTTCATCCCACCTCTAAAATTCACATTTTCTACTTCTTGTCCCTAAAGGGTCCAAAACCCCGTAAAACCCCAATTACCCCCCAAATTTTTCCCAAATCAAAAATATCCTTTTCTAAAACCCTCTTCATTTTTGCTTTTCTACCCATTACCTAAATAAAAATAAATAAATAAATAAAAACTGCTTACAGTTGTCACCCGCACCGAAGCAAATAAACAAATGGAAGAAGAACTTGTTGCCATTAAGTCCAAACTTGAGGATCTAGATCAAAAATTTCTCGGCCTCCATCTTCAGCATTCACCCATGAACAACCGCCGCCAGCCTGAGTCTTCTGCAGACACTAGGTTCTCATCGTCTAGCAACTTCCGCGGACCGAAGCTGGATTTTCCTCGCTTCAATGGTGATGATCCGACTCAATGGATTTATAGGGCAGAACAATATTTCAGTCTGCATAACACTTTTGATGTCAATAAAGTCCCCCTTGCATCCTTTCATTTGGAACATGAAGCACTTCAACGGTTCCATTGGTACATCAAGGCTCATGCCGAGCCAAACTGGACAGATTTTTCCCAACTCCTCTTGTAGCGATTTGGCCCTAGTGCTTTTGATAACTTCACAGAAGCACTCACCAAACTTCGCCAAATTGGCATTGTGCGGGAGTATCAGACAGAATTTGAGAAACTAGCCAATCACACCAAGGGATTGCCTGACGCATTCTACCTTAATTGTTTTATCAGTGGTCTGAAGGATGCAATACGCTCTAAGGTTAAAATTTTCTACCCCAACACAATGATGGAAGCCCTTGGGTTGGCTAAGCTAGCAAAGGACAAGATCCAGGCTCAACAATGCTCCAAATCGACTCTTGTTCCATTCAGACCTATGGTTCCCCAAAGAACCCAAAATCCGCCTGCTCCTAAAACCACTCCTATCAAGCATTTGTCTGAAGCAGAGATACGGGAATGTCGGGAAAAAGGGGCTTTGCTATAATTGTGACGAGAAATTCACCCGGGGACATAGATGTGTTGAGCAAAAGATCTATCTCTTGGATGTGGATTCTCCACCCGCACCTGAAATTTTTTATGATGCTCAGGATCCCATAGATGATGATGGTGACATTCAACAACTTCCTGCTCCAGCGGACCAACCAGAGATATCTCTCCATGCCTTAGCCAGAGTCACCACCCCACAAACCATGCGGGTCAAAGGGTTCTTCAAAAAAATCCCTCTTACAATACTCATTGATTTTGGTAGCACTCACGACTTCATTGACCCAAGGATCGCCAAACAGGCTGATTGTTTCATCCATCCTTGTTCCAGCTTTGAATTCATGATTGCCAATGGGGGCACCTTACCTTGCAAAGGGAAGTGTCGTAATGTGCACATATCTATGGGGAATTATAACTTGCGCTCTGACATGTTTGCCTTGCCCTTAAGCAGATGTGATGTGGTTTTGGGCGCTCAATGGTTACGAACAATTGGACCCATTTTATGGGATTTTGCTGAACTTTGGATGCAGTTTTCAATCAATGGTACCAAACACACATTGCGGGGCTTACAACCAGGGTCTCTCAGCCTCATCAGTTCACATCGCATGGAAAAACTTCTTAAGAAAAGTTCACATGGTGTCATCGCTTAGCTCCATTTCATTCAGATGCAACCTTCAGCAGTCTCAACTACTCCATTGGATCTCCAACAAATTTTGGATCGATATGCATGTGTGTTTGCTGAGCCAATGGGATTGCCATCTTCTCGACCTGAGGACCATCGTATTCCGCTCCTTCCTGGAAGTGTCCCTCCCAACATCAAGCCCTATCACCACCCTTTTCACCACAAGATAGAAATTAAGATGCTTGTTCACGACTTATTGAAGCAAGGTGTTATTCTCCCTAGCACTAGTTCCTTCTCTTCACTGGTCCTTCTAGTTTGGAAAAAAGATGGGTCATGGCGCCTTTGCATCGACTTTTGAGCACTTAATCACCTCACAACCAAGGATAAGTTTCCCATTCTTGTTGTTGATGAGCTTCTGGGTGAGCTCCATGGTGCTCATTTTTTCTCCAAGTTGGATCTTCGTTCTGGGTATCACCAAATTCGGGTCCATGTGGATGATTTGCCTAAAACATCTTTTCACACACATGATGGCCTTTATGAATTTTTGGTCATGCCATTTGGCCTCACAAATGCCCCTTCCACGTTCCAGGCATTGATGAATAAAATATTTCGGCCATACTTGCGAAACTTCATTCTGGTCTTCTTTGATGATATCCTCATCTATAGTAAAACCTGGGCTGAGCATCTCTAACATATGGATCTTGTACTGCAACTTTTCTATAATCATCATCTCTGTGCCAAACAATCTAAATGTGTTTTTGGGCAAAAGGAAGTATAGTATCTCAGGCATATTGTTTCAGCACAAGGGGTTCGTGTTGATCTTGCCAAAATCGATGCCATGAAAAATTGGCCACCTCCTCAGACCTTGAAGAGCCTTCATGGGTTTTTGGGACTTACTGGCTACTACCGCAAGTTTGTCAAGGTTTATGGGAAGATTGCAGCTCCATTAACAGCTCTACTGAAAAAGGATGCTTTTGCATGGACACCTACTGCTGAGTGTGCATTTGAGAAACTGAAACAAGCTATGTGTACCACACCTGTTCTAGCCGTGCCTGATTTTTCCAAGCCCTTCACTATTGAGGGTGATGCTTGCGACAATGGACTTGGTGCTGTCCTCCTCCAAGACGAACATCCCATTGCATTCACCAGCAAATCCCTGTCTGGTAAGAGTTTAGCCGCCTCTACATATGAGAAGGAAATGATGGCTATTTTGCATGCCGTACAGAATTGGCGTCCATACCTCTTAGGGAATCATTTCTGCATCAAGACTGATCACCAGAGTCTGAAATATTTCCTGGAACAACGAGTCTCATCCCCAACACAACAAAAATGGGATAGAAAACTCATGGGTTATGACTATGAGATCACTTATAAGAAGGGTAAGGACAATCTTGTGGAGGATGCTCTTTCCAGCACATTTGATTACCATGCTTCTCTTTCGGCTATTTCTATGCCTATTCCAAATTGGTTACAATCTGTTTAGCAAGGTTATGTCAATGACTCTTCCTTATCTCAAATCATCCAACAATTGGCCAGTAATCCTTCTCTTGTATCGCATTACTCTTGGGACGGTTCTTCTATGAGATACAAGGGTCACTTGGTGCTTCCCCAGAGCATAGATCTTCACCAGGTTGTCTTCTATGAACTCCATGCTTCTCCAGCGGCAGGGCACTCTAGGTTCCTCAAAATGTATAAGCGGGCACGACGTAACTTCTTTTGGAAGGGAATGAAACGGGAAATTCAACAAATGGTTACTGAATGTGATACCTGCCAGCGCCACAAGGGTGAAACTACACTCCTCCCCGGCTTGCTCAAATCCTTGCCCATCCCTACAAGGATTTGGACAGATATTTCGATGGATTTCATCGAAGGTCTCCCTAAATCTGGAGGGAAGACCGTAATCTTGGTTGTGGTTGATCAACTCTCCAAATATAGTCATTTTTGTGCTCTCAACCATCCATATACTGCCTCCTCAGTCGCACAAATTTTCATGGACCAGATATTCCGTCTTCATGGCATCCCTTCTTCCATTGTCTCAGACCACGACGCAACTTTCACAAGTCATTTTTGGACCAAACTCTTTCGCCTCACTGGAACCAAACTAAAAATGAGTTCATCATATCACCCACAAACAGATGGTCAAACTAAAGTCACCAAGAAATGCTTGGAAACTTATCTTCGTTGCTTCACCTCTAAACAACAACATCAATGGGAAAAGTGGCTCCCTCTCATTGAATGGTGGTACAATACTTCCTACAATACTGCATCTAAAATGACTCCATATGAAGTTGTTTATGGGCAGCCACCCCCAGTGCTCCTTCCATACACCCCCATAGTTCACCAGTTTGGGCTGTTGACATGGTTATGCGAAACCGTGATCAGATTCTCCACATTCTGCAAGAGAATCTTCACATGGCAAGAAATTGCATGAAGCAGCAAGCCGATCAACACCGTTCTGAGCGCACCTTTTAAGTCGGTGATATGGTTTTTCTTCGTTTGCAGCTTTACACGCAATCCTCCCTGAAACTCAAAGGGCATCAGAAGCTGGCTCCAAAGTTCTATGGGCCATATAAAGTTCTTCAGAAGATTGGGTTTGTTGCTTATAAATTGGAACTTCCTCCTTCTTCTCGCATTCACCCAGTCTTTCATGTCTCTCGTCTCAAGAAAGTGATTGGCACCAACATTAGAGCACAAACTGTTTTACCAGATCTGGATACAAAAGGATCCATCATTTTGGAATGGGAGGCCATCCTCAATAAGTGCACTCGTCAGCTTCGCTCTCGGGCCATAACAAAGGTCTTAATTCAGTGGCACAACATGCAACAAGAGGATGCTACATGGGAACCGCTCCTTCAGAGTCAGTAGCAGTTTCCACATCTAAAGCTTTGAGGACAAAGCTTTTTCTAAGAGGGAGGGGATGTTAAGAACCTGTGTCAACCCCCTTCTTTATTTTGTTGGTATATTTTTTCGGATGCATATGTTTTGTAAGTCGTCCCATTAGTCTGATGTATTATCCCACATTCCTGAGGAGTAAGTAATAGTAGTTAAGTGGTCCAGTTAATAGGTTGCATTATCCCACACTCATGTGGAGTAATAGTTGTTTATATTAGACTTAGTATATAAGTATGTGTTGAGGCTAATGAAAGCATTGAAGAGTTATTTTGTATTCAGCTTGCTCAAAGGAGGTTGCCCCCTCGAAGTGCCCTGCGATCAATAAAATCTCTTTTGTGCTCCAATATTTCTGTTATATCGTGCATTTTGATTGTTCATTGCAGGAGGTTCTCCACAAAAAATGTTTAGTTAAAGATCTATTTCCATATTGTAGATGTGCATAGATGGTAGAGCATATTCCAAACATATATTTTGAAAAGGATTGTGTATATCAGTGGCAGATCCATCAGCTTCAAATTAGGAAGAGAATATCGGGTAGTTTCAAAATTATTTGCAGCCAATTCGAAATTTAGTTTATTTTGTGTTTGATGATCAAATTTTATCCCTAAAAGCTTGTAACAACTAAAGAATTGTAACTTCTATAAATTCTATAATTTGTAATGCAAAGGGGGTTCAATCAAAGGCCCGGGAGAGGACTTGGAATGACAAAAAATCTATGTATGCTTCCATTGTATGCCCGAGGGCATGTTTTCTTTTCATTCTCGTTATGAAATATTCTTGAGTGTTGTTTAGTAGCATGTTACATTTCTTTGTTTATCATTTCTTTTTGTCTTCTTGTTTGAAATAACTGCAAGAGTTTGGACATCAATAGATGCCCATGAATGAGAAATTCTTGAGCAGTAAAGCTTTTGATGTGACTTCCTTTCATTTGTGTGTTTTGTTTAAGCACCTTTTAAATCCATTTTGCAGAGAACATCTTTGTTTAGTGGATGTTCTTCTTTATGTTTCTTCTCATTTCTTTTATTTGCCATTATACAAATTGTTTGTCTGATAACTCATCTTAATTTCCTTTGATGCACAAAGTGTTTATGACTCCATGCCCAATGGCTTTGATCACTGATATGCATATGCTTTAAGTCCAGTTTTCTACATTTTTTATTTCTCAATCCATCTTATATGATCCACCAACTATTTCCCAATTACACCCATGATCAATATGTGCTAGGCTTGTCTCTCTAGAAATCAAGAGACAACTTATAGCACTAACATCATTTGGTGCCATTGTCGAGGAACAGAGGAATGAAGTCCTTACTCCATGGGTGCACAACAACGATTAGATACAATCAAATATGTCATAGTGAATCATATTATAGTCAATGAGGAAATTGATCGGGTCCTCGCCAGTAAAGAAGTTGTTGTACAAGTAAAAACACCTCGTTCTAAAAATTCAAAAAATCACATACAGTCACGTGCAAAATCGTATTACTGTCCTGACAATTTACAATCGTTGTCATCGATGCCTATTGAAGAGCAAAGACCGATTATGCCTAACACTTTAAATGATCCATATTTTCACAAATTTGTGGCAAATTTGCCTAATATTTTCCCCAATAGGAAAACCATAGTCGCAACACGTCTAGTGCGAGAAGCGACTACTTACCCTGATATTCCCTCTTTTCCACCGCCTGGAGTCGAAATTTATGAATAGTCGGATGTTCCTTCTGCAGGTCATCCACCATTGCCATTCTATTATACCACTTTTGAAAATATTCTAGATATTTCATATTTCCTAATGATGACTATTTATTCGCTTGAAAAAATTATTGGTCTCCATACATCAACTCCTCCGTCTGCAATAACTAGCCTTGTGTCGTCGACTTTTCCTTTGTAGTCGATCATGCCTTTTCCTTCGAATGTGCCTTTGCAAATAACCATTCCTTTGACTGTGTCATTTCCATCGACTCTTCTTTTGGTGTCGACTACCTTTCCATCATCGACTAGTTTAGCTACATCATATGCCCCTCTAAGGTTGACCTCCCCACTTGTTTCAACTATCATGTCTGTGTGAACCGGCCCACCTCTAGATATCAAATCAGCAACTACCCTCCTTATTCAACTGTAGAAGCTTCAATCGACCCCTTGCACAAGAAGAAGAATTAAAAGAATAATAAGAAGCTATTGAAGTGACCCTCGGGCTTACAAAGGACCTCGCAATAGCACCAGTTACTTATGATCCTACAGTACCAAAAGATCACGAGTTGGATGCCCTCTTTGATGCCAATAATGTTGAAAAGAATAAATGATGGGAATTTGATAAGCGTAAAGTCGACTAAAATGAAGAAGACCATAACTAAACTCTACAAGACTTTAAAGATATGATTTTTCAAGTCCCATTGACTCTTCACGGATCGTTGACCAAGAATTCACTTGATCAAATTGTTAGCGTAATTAGATCCCTTACATCATTATACGAGGAAGTCGTTCAACAAAAGGATCACCATGATGTCAAGCAAACGTTGGCACTACTTGCAAACAAATACAATCTTTTATGTGACTGACACATGTAGCTCATAGCATATGTTGTCGAAGCCCAGGAAGCCAAGACCATCCTCAATACATGGTACACCTCGTATGGACAAATTATCATCGATATGGGAAAATTTTATACCACTTTGGCAAAGATATTTCAGCAAAAATCTATTGTCGATCCTACTACAATCCAAACCTTAGAGCAGCAAATACAAATCGAGTAGAATCACCTAGACGACCTTCAGAAGAAGCAACAATAGTGGGCTACTCATGCACATACTGCAAAGACATAGGTCAACCCAATTGTAACTCAGCTCGACCATCTACTTTCGCTCCCGATAATCAGCACCAACTTTTGGGACCCGACCTTCACAACATTAAGCACATGTCTATTACTAAAAAAACCAGTTGGTTATCCAATCTTACATCTTTGAGCGTGGACATGTAGATTGTCTCTAACACTTGGGAATACTTTAAGCGTCGAATTTTTATTTCTGCCCCAACTATCATAGCAGCATGCATCACTTATGAACCACCAACTACATTAATCAGTTAGCAACCTTAAGCAACAGTGCTGCAACATATCCTTGTTCTATTTAGGATGAATAATTTTTTTCTTGGTGGGTGTTAACGAAAATTCTCAATCAATGCGGAAAAAGATTGTTTCCCTAGTCTAAATTATTTATATCTAGAGCAAAGCAAAACAAGAATGAAAATATTCTCCTAGATTTATCAAGTCACTTGAATAAAAATCTGTTACCTTAAACTGAAGGTTATCCTTATTAGCTTGAATCCCTTACAACCCTGTTGATGAAGAGAGGACCTGCAAACGGATCAAAACAAACAAAACACAAGTGGAAACACAGGATGATATGTTGTATCTAAACAATTGACCAAGGAGAATTGTTATAAACAAAATCAAACAACATTTATGGAAAAGAGGATCATAATTATATAAACATAAATAAGGGATAAATTACAACCGAAAATCCTTGGTGTTGTGCTTCTTCCTACAACCATTTTGCCTCAAGATCTCAAACCTTTTCCTCTCAACTCTAGAAATATTTTAACAATATATGGGTACTTTTGTGGTACTCCCTCAACCATGAAGGTGAGCTTGTATTTATGGGCCAAAAGGGATAAAGGGAGTTGAGGATTACTTGTAGAAGGTTAATGGATCATCCTTGGGGATTAGGGGTCTGATTGCCACCTATACTGGGTGGTTGGGATAATCCTCCACGAGGGCTTCCTTCTAGAAAGTTCTCGATTCTTCTCTCTTTTTCCTTTGAACGAGCATCGACGCATCTTGTTCATAGGAAAGTGGTGCCAGGAAGAGGTGATGCTTCCTGTGCAAAGACAAGAAGTGTCACTGATGCTCTTCATCCATAAGCGGTTGGCGTCAACTAAGTATGATGCCTACTGTCTGAAAGCAAGGTGTGTTGATGCGTCGATGTCACTACAACTGGACTTATAAAAGGAAAAACATCTTCTCAAGTCTTTTGGCACAAACACTTTAGGGATTTAAGCAAGTACACGTCTTCTTATCATGTGGATGACAATATTTTGGTGTGACATATTTCCCCCCAAAGTATGAAGCTAGAGGGATGTGATAAGTGAAATGCTTTGATAGATGCGGGTTGAAAGATGAGGCAAAAGACCATTAGTTGAAGACTTTTATAGTACCATATACTCTTAGCTATGTATTCTGATTGACTCAAGACATGGTTGTCGACCAATACATTGCAGATCCATGCATAAATAACTAGGTCATGGCTACCAATATACAATGTAGATCCATGACAAACAAGACTCAAATTTGGACATAGCTACCGAACATAAACTATAGATCTATGTCATTATGACTCAAACTTGAGCATAGCCACTAGACATACATTATGTATCTATGTAATGACTCAATCACTCCATCGCAACTAGGGAAATGAATAATACACGTAATTACCCCCAAGGTCTTCATCTGAACCCACATAAGGTACGATTCCATCCATGTGAATAAATGTTTTGATGTCGAGCATGATGGAAACTGCATGATTATTGGTCATTGTGATATACCATTAACAAGCATGAGGGAAATCAACATTCATGTTAATGACTCCCAAGGTACCCTAATAAATTCCTTGAATGTGAATTAGTGATTTAAAGTCGAACATTCAAAGGAAGATTCCAAGAATGACCAATAATGACCAATAATGTAAGACTATTGTTGGAAGAGAGGTAACCTGTCATTGAGGCATGCAGGCCCAAGGTACTCATTTAAATTTCTAGATCTAATCCTTGGATAATTTGTTAAAGTCGACAAGGATAGACTTGTTGAAGGAGGGAATGATGTTTCACACATCATCGACACAAAATAGGATCCAAAATTTTGTTTTCAAATGGAGATTAGATGGCGAAATGTATTCAAGACTAACTTAGAGGTGATCGACATAAAAGAAGATAAGGTAATTGCAAAGGATAAATAGGATGGTAGACCTTTCTTGAACATTTATTGCACAAGGGGAGACCTAGTAGCATTGACTTAACGAGATTGGTACCACTATACAATACAACGGGAGACTAATGTATTCTTTGAAAAACTCAAAATTATAACATGACTCACGAAAGTGGATCGACTCGAAAGCAAGCTGATGAAATGCAGGAAGGTGTTGGGTTCATGTTCAAGGATGATAACTTGCTACTATACAGACTTTGATACACTCTTTTCCAAATTCCCTATCATGAATGATGAGTGTCTCTTTTCTTTTTAACGAGTTGGAAGAGGGTAAAAAACGCTCGATGTAGCTCATCATGGATGAGTCCAATCTCACATGTTTTATGAACTTGAGAAAGGAGGGGCTCGGTCCCAAAAGGGGCCTTAAATGTTTAATTTTATGAGTCCAAAGAAATAAAACTCATTGGTTTTTCATATTTAGGGAATCTAAAAAAGACTAACAAAGACTCCAAGGTGAAATTTTTTGTAAATTTAGTCCCCAAGGTCCGAAAAAGTGTAAAATAATACCTAGGAGAACTCTTCTAGTCAAATATTTAACTAGAGTATTCATTTTTCATAAATAGTCTAACCTATCAAAAAAAGGGGTAAACTATTGCTGGAAAGACAACCTTTCTAACCCATTTACAAGCGTGAAAGAGTCAAGTTTGCTTCATGGTAATTTCCTATTTTGGGAGTCTTAAAAGAGCTTAAAGACAACTCCTGGGGTGGTTCCCTTTTCGTAAGGTCTTACAAGCCTGAAAAAAGTGATAAAATTATTTTTGACACCTTTTCACTTAATTTTTAACGAGCATGACTATGGTATCAAAGGTACTCTAAAGCTTTTTCATTTTGAAAAAGGAGTATGAAAAAGTCCAAAAAAACTCCTCCTTAGCCCAAAAATTGTCCAATCTATCCTGAAATTTCCAAAATAGATATTAGAGTCATTTTTTAATTCAAAACATTAATAAAATGGTAATCTATATATATATATATATATATTCCTTGGAAAGAAAAAAAATTAAAATATATATATATTCCTTGGAAAAAGAAAAAGAAAAGAAAAGAATATATATATATATATATATATATATATATAATATTAAAAAAAATTAAATAAAACATAATATTCTACCAAAAAATAGAATAAAAGGAGCAAAAGTAAAAAGTTTTTACCATAAATTTGGAGTGAAAAAAGACTCTTTTGGGTGGTGATCTTGTTGTGGAGATTGCAGGAGCTTCGGACATCAGATTCAGGTAAATTCCCAACCTCTGCCCTTCCATTTGATAGCAGAATTTTTAGGTTTTAGCTTGTTTTTAGTACAGTTTTAGTCATTTGTTTAGGGGTTAAGAGCGTTCCCTAGGCAATGCTCTTCTCCCTTTCAGGAAAGGCACCGACGCACCTCCCAAAAAGAGGGAAAGCGTCAGCACCACTCTGTGTAAATGTGACATGTGCGTTGGCTCCTTGTTTATATGGCAGAAGAGTGTCGACAGCCCCAAAAAACACAAAACTATAGTTCAAGCCAAATTTTAAAAATGATTTGATAAGGATTGTATCTAATGGTTGTTTCAATCAATTTTGTAGGTTTCTTGGAACAAAATGGTGATGTGGAAGGAAAGGGAGCATGAGCTAAATGATGCTCAAGCTGCAAATGATCCCAACATCATTATGGTTTTGAGGGATTGTGGGCTCCTAAAGTTCTTTTGGATCCCGGGAATGTAAGCTCATGTTTGTTTGTTTTAACACCTGATTCGAATGTGAGATCCAAAACAACAATGTTTCCGAGTTGGTACTCACATCCTCACTTTGGATGTGGATGAAATTTATTTTCTCATGGGGCTCTCAAGACAAGGAAGTCCTGTGTCACTCTCCGTACCGAGAGAAGAGGATATGACAATATATGATCTTATAGATCAATACTATACTATTGGTACTCGCTATCAAGGTGATAAGATACCCATCAAGCATGTGATGGACCTTCCTCTTAAGACTATTATATTAACCATTGAGAAAGTGGCAGGTAGCAGGGATTACCATCAAACCACCAGGTCTCACATGATTTATTCCTTGGAGTGTATGGCTCCCACTATAGTCAACTGGTGTGAGGGGCTCTTAGTGAGTTTGAAGGATAAGTGAACAAAAATTCAATGGGGATAATTAAAATGGTTTGGCTATGGTGTCATCATGGTATCTTTCTTCTTGGAGTGATTCCCCCTGCTATGTCCACAGGTACCCTTGAATGATCTTGATCTGCATGACCCTCGTATGTTGAGGTGGGTCGAGGATATGGAACATCATGGTGGAGGTGGATCGACGGTTACCTATGGATCAGTGTTATCTAAATGGCTACATAGCCAACTCCTCATGGTTGAGGATTATGCATACTCACGCACTGATTTCAGAGGTGATCTAGATCTACCGCTTCTTGAGGATGATTATTGGGGAGAGCTAGGTAAGAAATATTCTCTCTTTTTGTTTCTTTTCATTTTGTTATATTTCATATTTGTGTTGTACTAAGACTTTATTTTCTATTTTATAGACATTGGACCATCACGACCAATTGGATCTTCACCCATTGAGAAGCGTGGAGCAATGAGGGAGGTAGTAGTTCGGAACTTAGAGGCGGAGGAGGAGCTCCAAGAGATCGAGGAGAAACTTCAGCAATTAACCATGGATGTCCTGAACATTTCTGTAGATGACCTACCTCGGTGTTACCAACGCCATACAACTGGAGTTTCCAATCATTTTGTTCGTCTACTTTGTTGGGTGGCTTAGGATATTATGTGTTATCATGAGCACTAGGTGTAGTAGTTATGTCTGGCCATAGTATTGTATTGAAATCCATGAGCTTCATATTTTTTGAAAGCTACGAACTTCAGAATTTTTCCCTAGTACTTTTTTGTTAAACATTTTCATTATAAAAATGATTTTTTGCTAAGTGATGGTGTGTTTATGATGGGGTGTTTATACATGAATTCCTATTATGGATTGCTTATTTATATGTTCTTTTTAAATGTGTCATTTTATATCAAATGAATATTTAAGAATGAGTTATGTACCAATTTAAAACATAATTGGCTAATGAATCAGTGACTACATTCATTTGCCTCGCAATATGTTTGTATCGAATAAACTCGAATGACCTCTCAAGAAGCCGAACCCTTTAAAATAAATGAAGAAGTAAGGGATTTCGAATAGTCTAGATACATTTTAACTGAGAAACCACAAGTTCTGAATATATGTAAGCCACAACTTGACTCACATCATTCGACAAAACATCAGTCAATAATCCAATCACTGCATGATATTTAACGATATTGTTCGTTGCGGAACCTAAGTGAATTATGCCTGAGATTACTAAATCATCGCCATGGGAATAAAGTACCCATGTCGCTTACGTGATATTCAAGGTATATCGACTAGCACCATCCATGAATCATGAATATAAGGCCATATGTACATTCAAGTATAACACTATATAAGCAGTCATGCTTGGGATGAGGTCCTAAGCACACAAGAGAAAAGTTCAGATCACTTCTTAACACTCTCTATTAACAAAATGTACAAGGTACTTATGCAAAAAAATTCTAAGCATAGTACCTTTTAAGGTAAATCCATTTTCAGGGCTCACCTAAAGGTATCCCATCATAGTCAATCAATTCGTAAGCTCCTTTTTCCAAAACATGACTCAGAATATAAGGACCATGCCACATAGGCTCAAGTTTTCCACCTCCTAACTTATCATGTTTTTTGTCATAGGTTAAAACCAAATCGCCTTCATTAAAGACAAGGGTTGAACATATATGTCATCTTGGGCCTTTATTCCCCTTTTATGCAACTCATTGGCAAGGGTCGCATCTCGACAAGTCTCATCAAGATTATTCAAATATAAGAAGCATTATTCCTCCGTGGTGGTGTTAGGTAGCAATTCAACAACGAGTTTCGGAGAGGAGATCTCACATTCGATATATAAGGTCGCTTCTAGTCCATACACCAATTGAAATGGTGTGAAATTGGTTTATGTTTTTCTGTGGTTCGATAATCCCATAATGTCAAAAATGATTGTAAGTTCCAACTAGATTTAGCGTTCCCTACCATTCATTGAAGCATAGTTTTCAAAATTTTGTTGATTGCCTCAACTTGGACATTGGCCTGAGGGTACTAGGGTGTCGAAATATCACGATGAAAAATTAGTTTAGCACTCAATTCTGACATCATTTGGTTCCTAAAATGAGAACCATGATTAGTAATAATGGCTTGAGGAAATGAATAGGAGCACATTATATCATCACTATCGTCGAATACGCCACCAAATCAGTTGAGGTTGAGCAAGTGCAAACTTGTTCAAGTTAAGTAGTATCCAAGTTCATTTATGAAAACATTGTCACAATATTTGGCTGCCCCCTCACCCTAATAAGTGATCAAGGAACACATTTTGTCAAAAAAACTATCAAAGGTTTAGTAAATGAATTGATGATCGACGATCAAAAGAGAACGACTTATCATCCACAATAAAATGGATCAATCAAAGAATTCAACAAAACTTTGACTAAAGCATTAATGAAAATATTTAGTATTGAAAAAGACAATTGGGATGACAAATTTTCTATTATTTCATGGGCCTACCAGACAAAATACAAATGATCGACACGGCAGAAACCTTTCAAACTAGTCTATGGAAAAGAAGCAGTTGTCCCATTGCATTTCAAGCAAAGAGCACTGGTTGTAGCAGATGTGCTTCACTTGGATATTACTATAATGAGGGAGGATCATATTTTTTATCTTAACAAGCTTCAGGAACACCGACAGATGGAGATTTGTCATCAAGAAGTCCAAAACCTATGGAAAAAGTATGGCATGATCGACATATACGATAGAAGGACTTTGCAGTCGAAGATCTTGTATTACTATATGATAGGCATGTAAAAGGAAGTCCCAAGGAGTTACAATTGCTTGGCTGTGATTGTATATTATTGAAGAATTGAATAGCAATGGGTTGGTTTGACTAAGAACTCTTCAAGGACGAGTATTCTCCAAACTTGTCAGCAACGCCCAACAAAAAAGATATAGGCTATAGAATGGGTGCGGTGTTGACCGACAATCATGTCATTATTTGGTCGAACGTCGCACCCCCAAGTTTGTGCCCAATTGTTTATTTGTTGATCAATGTAATCTTGAGAAAAAAAAGAGATAAATAAATGGGAAATAGATAAAATTGATAGCTAACGACTTATTTTCAACATAAAAGGATGTTTAGACATTATTGGTGGCAGGAAAATTGAATGTAATGATTGTAGACTAGCAAGAAGAGAGTGAGCAAGAGAAAAGGATGAGGAGCAATCATCAAACCCCACCTACATCTCAAGTATGATAAGGACCAGCTAGTCGGATTCCAGTCGACTAGTGAATACAACATCAGATGATTTGACCATTGTGTTATAGCTCAAAATGACACATCTCTGCCTGTGATCACTTTCCCATGATTCCGTCGCATGTCGACACTTCATGAAAGTCACTGAAAAAACACCTAACTTGGAGGACCCATATCTTGAGTTATGTAACTCCGTTTAACCTCATCTCTACACCGTTGAAAAGATATTTCAGTTAGTTAAAACTTTCTAGAAGACACCAAAGTCCAAAAATTTCCAAAAGTACCCTAAAAATGAGATTGTTTTATGTGTACGCGAGTTTCCTTAAGGAAACCCGCGTATGTACGCGACTTGCTATATATAATACTCGCGTATGCCTTAAATACGTGACTTTTTGCATTGCAACCCACGTATACCTCCTCGTGTACATGACTGTTTTTTCTACAACCCGTGTATGCCTCCTGAAAATGTCAAAAAAATACATATTTTGAAATTCGGGTAGTTTGGGTAGTTATGCAACTGAATCCTTTAGTTGTAACTACTTTGTATTCTACCCTAACTCTTCATACAGCATATAAATAGAGGTAGGGAGGTCCATGAGAAGAGACTTAAATCTTTGCATTGTTATGCTGGAGGATTTGGGACTCTCTTTGCCCACACCTTTCCCCTATAAGATTTCTCCTTGTGTTGCAGAGCTTGGAGGTTGAGTTCCTTGGAGAAGAGAAGCAGCAGAACCAGATCAAGGTTTCGTGAGGTGCCGAACTTGAAGAGAAGGTATACTTGTACTTGTTTTCAAGATTAATAAAGATGTGATGTCCTTCTTCTTCCCAAATCATTGTTCAATGTGTGATTGAATTTATATTTATGATCAGATGTTTATGTTAATCAGAATAGTTTCTCATATTGCTTTGATTATCATTTCTTTATATGTGGTCATAATGATTTGAGGAAGGTATAAGTCGTTTTGCGGGTCTCTTGGAGCAAGAGGAGCAAGAAGAGGATTGAAGGGCTGCTTGGATCAACCTTCGTTTGGCTAAGGTATGAACCATTCCAATCTTTGAAACTTTCTTATATATGCTTGTTGAACCTTATACATCCACCTTTCAACCCCAATACATTGATGGCCTCTTAAACCCTAGCCATACAACAGAACTGGCGACTCTGCTGGGGAGAGCCTTGTCTGTTTGGGGTTTCTCTGTATTTCTTTCAGTCATTTGCAAGGTTTCAGGTTTTTCTTTCCACTTACGAACAACTTCTTAGTCTAATAGAACACCTCCCCTGCCTTCCTAAGGAAGTTTTTGACTTTTTTGGGGATTTTTTCCACCCATACGCGAGTTGTAGACTAAACAGTCACGTGTCTGGTTTGGTACTCGCGATTTTCTATATTGTCAACCCGCGTACGATACACGACTTGTTAGTAATACAACCCACGTGTGTTTGTACACATGACTTGTTGTACTGTCAACCTGCATATGACACACGACCTGTCAGTAGTACAACCTGTGTGTGCCCCTAAAAAAATGTTTTTTCCTCATTTTTGTGGTTTTTTCTGTTGTTGTGGGTTGTTTGGTAGGTATTTTGGGGACCTCTGCAGGTGCATGACTCCAGGGAGTTAGTGTCATCCCTTTTGGTTGTTCTTTATCTATGTGGTAAGCCTTTCTATAGCATTAGGGTTTTCTCTTTGCTCTTCCCCCCACCCCCTTTGCTTGGCATGATTTTTGGCTTATATTTTTGGTCAGCCTCTGTTAGTGATCTTTGTCTGAGTTCAGAAGCTTGTTGGTGTTTGTTTCCTTCTTCTTTTGTTGGTTAACTTCACCACGCCAAAATAGTTGACTTGTCTTTTGTGCAAGCCTTCCTTCCAAGTAGGGTTTATACTAATTTTAGGGCATTCTAGAGTCTGTTTGGTGGTTGTATAGCAAAGTTAGTTTTGCTTTGTTCTTGTCATCTGCATACATTTAGTTTGTAGGTAGTTTTTCTTTTGCATTTATAAAAGAAAAGGAAAAGGGACATATAGTTGGTTAGTATGCATGTAGATTAGGGTTTTGTCTTTAATGCACTGCATATCTTTATTTTATTTTTATTTTTTAAATTGTTCTTTTGCGGCTTTCAAGTTTCTATTTGAAGAAAGAAAGAGAAAAGTTATTGCTTTTTTGCATTTCATTTCTCTTTGTTTAGTCATTTTGTTTCAACTTTGAGTCAAAATACCACATAAGTTTCACGCCATTTACCCTCTGACTAAAAACAACCTATTAAAATAAACGATATAATTTAAAAATTATTAGTAAGTTTTATTTTATAGGGTCATACACCAACTAGCTTAGGCTAGACTTGTGGGATAGGGAGTTTAAACCCCCCACAAGTGTTTAAATTCAGACGTAGTTGGCCAATCACTAGGTAAATCCTCTTCTGTGTTGATTGTATCTGGGAAGCTCCTCTCAAACGAGAGTTAAGCACGAGGCCGCATGGAGACTTGGACTGAGGAGATAACCCTCTGATTCCTTGTCAAAGCGTAGACCAGGGTTTTTGCGCATCTGGGATTCTATCTTAGACAGGGTTTTGGGCTCTGATACCCTGCCCATGTGTACGAACCAGGCTTGCAATTGTCCCCCCAGACTATCAATATAGTTAAGGTAGCCTTTAACCTCTTTTGACATCTAGGGTTCATACACAGGTACACCGGGAGGCTATTTCTCGTTGACCTTGGACGGGCTTGGAAGGTAAACCCAGTACAAGGTGTGGGAGGGCGGTGCATGATTCCTCCACTTGTGCTTAAGAACATCTATAAGGACGCCAAGTAAATTTCTATCAGCTTTCTTCTGGAAAGCATATCTTATACCTGTTAGTTTTTCAACATTAAGCTAGCATAACATTAGGATCTTTAACTAAGAGAACAACAAGCACAGAAATTAAACACAAGAGACAATGAACACAGTGTTTTTCCTCAGGGAAACCATAAATGGAGAAAACCCTGCAACTTCCTCAGAGATAGAATCAGCTTCAAAGTAAAACCCCAAAACAGTAAATGATCTCCCGACAGCAGTAACCTTCTTCTTGTCTAGCCCCAGTGTCTTCTCCTTCCTCAACTATGCGCTACACTTGAGTGTGTATGTGATGTGTGCTAAATAGAGAGTCCATCTCTCTATTTATACTAATCCCAACATGACTAAAACCCTACTAGGGCTGACCTCTCCAAGAGAGTCTAATAACCCTAGTGCCCCGGAACTGCGGGGACTTTAACCCTTAGACAATAGGAGGGTTACCCACAACAACTTGACATGACTTGTTTACATAATAG
Organism: Pseudotsuga menziesii; assembly: GCA_001517045.1. Lineage (NCBI taxonomy): Eukaryota > Viridiplantae > Streptophyta > Pinopsida > Pinales > Pinaceae > Pseudotsuga > Pseudotsuga menziesii. The sequence goes on along the minus strand of LPNX010957514.1, from coordinate 369,851 downwards.
ATATTCCCAATCGAAACATTGGGGCATGACATGACACAAGTACAACCCAAAATAAACATCGGGTTACAATAGATAAGAAATACAAGTGAATACATTCTGAAGTTACAATTACATCAACACTCCCTCTTAACTAGGAAGGTATTCTCTCGACACAATTTTCATCACTGGTCTTCTTCTCTGGATCATCTTGTCATCTGTATCTTCAAGTCTTCTTTGTCTTCAAGTCATCTTCATCTTTGGATCTGGATCATCACTCGATCTGGATCATCACTGGACATCATCACTGGATCTGGATCATCACTGGTCATCATCACTGGATCTGGATCACCACTGGACATCATCACTGGATCTGGATCATCACTCAATCTAGATCATCACTGCTGGATCATCATCACTGGATTATCACGGGTGCTATCTCATGATTTTTCTCGTCACAGGAAGTTCTACAGAGCCAACCCTTTTTCATGTTGGTTGTAGGCCTAGCCTCCATGTAGGTCTTTCTTCAGTGCTTATATCTGACACCAAGTCAAAATGGCCCGCCCAACACTTACATCTGACCTACTCGTCAAAAAGGCACGCCCAACACTCACATCTGATCATGTAGGAACCAATCCTATAATCACATCAGAAAGGCCCAGCACTCACATTTAGCCATGCGGGAACACATCCTGCAACCATGCTAAAAAGGCTCTGCTCTTTTACCCATGTGGGAACACATCCTGCAACCATGATGAAAGAGATTTGCACTTACATCCACCCATGCAGGAACACATCCTGCAACCATGATGGAAGGGCTCTACACTTACATCCACCCATGCGGGAACACATCCTGCAACCATGATGGAAGGGCTCTACACTTACATTCACCCATGCAGGAACACATCCTACAACCATGATGAAAGGGCTCTGCACTTACATCCACCCATGCGGGAACACATCCTGCAACCATGATGGAAGGGCTCTGCACTTACATCCACCCATGCGGGAACACATCCTGCAACCATGATGGAAAGGCTCTCAACCCCAGGTTGAGGGTTCTTGGTACCTCACCAGGTGGATCCATTCAAAGAATGGCAACAACCATTATATCTAATCAAGTGGGAACACATCCCTCAATCACATCAGAATGGCCATGCACTCACATCTGATCATGTAGGAACACATCCTACAGTTATATCAGAATGGCCCTCAGTCCTAGACCAAGTATTCCTGGTACCTCACCAGGCATCTCCATTCCAAGAATGGCAATAGCCCTTATATCTGATCATGTAGGAACCAATCCTACAGTCATATCAGAATGGCTCAGCACTCATATCTGACATGGAAGGAACTAATCCTCTCACCATGACAGAATGGCTCATCCCTTACATCTAACCTACTCGTCAGAATGGCTCACGGATTCAGCACTCATATCTGACATGGAAGGAACCAACCCTCTCACCATGACAGAATGGCTCAACCCTTACATCTAACCATGGAAGGAACCAATCCTCTCACCATGTCAGAATGGCTATGGGTCTCATCATTTTCCCTTGGAGGTAACCTCGATCTGGAGAACACCAAGCTTCTCCCTGAAGTACTCGAACTTCACCCTAGCAAATGGCTTCATCAACACATCAGCTATATGTTCCTCCATCACAACATACTGGAGCTTCACTGCTCCTCTCTACACCATATCCCTGATATAGTGATACTTGATCTCGATATGCTTCGACTTGTCATGGAACACTGGATTCTCTTACAACTTCACGCAACTCTGGTTGTCACAATGTATACAAGTAGCATCCAACTGGAGATCAAATAAATCAAACAGTAGCTTCCGTAGCCATACTTCCTCACAACTAGCTGAACAAGCTGTGACATACTCTGCTTCAGCTATACTAAGTGCCACACAGGAATGCTTCCTGCTAAACCAAGAGATCACATATGATCCCATACGGAAGCAACACCCTGAAGTGCTCTTCCTATCGATGGCACCGCCTGCCCAATCTGAAACAACATAAACCTCCAGGTTAATCTTCTGATTCACATCGTACCTGAGCCCATAATCAATTGTACCCCTCAGGTACCTCAGAATATGCTTTGCAGCAATCAAGTGAACATTTCTTGGATCTGTCAAGAACTGGCTCAAGGTGTTCACAGCAAAGCAAATATTTGGTCTCGTGTTCATCAGATACATTAAGGACCCAATCATCTAACGATACATCGTAGCATCAACTGACTCCAATAAAGCATCACTCAATAGCTTCAAGTTCGATGCCATAGGTGTGGCCATAGCCTTGCAGTCCATCATCCCAAACCTCTTTAGGATCTCTACTGCATACTTCCCTTGTCCAAGGAAGATTCCATCTGTATTCTACCACACCTCCATACCTAGAAAATAATGCATCATACACAAGTCCTTCATTTCGAACTCAGTAGCAAGCTTTCTCTTTGTATCAGCAATCAACCCATCCATACCTGTCACAAACAAATCATCTACATATAGCAGGAGCATCATTGGGTTGCCATCTTCAACCTTGTAGTAAAGGTTGGAATCTGCTTTACTTTTGGTCAAGCCCAAACTGGATAGAAAGCTGTCAATTCTTCCATACCATGTCCTAGGTGCTTGTTTCAAACCGTACAGGGCTTTCTTCAATCTGCACACATGAGACTCCCTGTCATGTGTCTCAAAACTAAGTGGTTGTTCTACATACACTTCCTCTTCCACTACACCATTCAAGCAAGCAGTCTTGACATCCATCTGGTGTATCTTCCATTTCATCACTACAGCCAGAGCTAGTACTGATATGATGGAAGTGTATCTGGCTACAGGTGCAAAGGTTTCTTCGTAATCTATTCCTTCTTTCTGAGAGAAACCCCGAGCCACAAATCTTGCCTTATAGTTTTCAATGCTACCGTCTGCAGCATGCTTGATCTTGTAGATCCATTTGGAAGTCACAACTGACTTCCTTCTGGTCTTGGGACAACATCCCAAACATCATTCTTCATGATCGATTGATATTCTTCGATCATAGCATCCTTCCATTGTTTCCATTCTGCCACTTCTTCATAACTAGAAGGCTCTTTATCAATGAAATCACATAGTAATGCTACATACCCAGAGCAGGATCTGGTCCTCTTTCTTTCTCTGTGATTCTCTTCTGGAGCCCCATATCTTTCTACACCTTGGATAATTTCACGTACCCAAGCAGGTTTCCTCTTGTGAGGATTCTTCTCCTGGGGTGGATCTACAGGTCTTTGTGGTTCTTCAAATTCTCGATCTTCTTCTTGAGTTTCTTCGTTCATGGTTGTATCATGAATTTTGGGTGCATCTGCTTCTTCAAGTTCTTCAGCAGGTCTCTTTCTGGATTTGTTGTAAGTTGTGTCTTCATCAAATGTTACATCCCTGCTGATGTCAATCTTCTTGAATCCTGGGAAGTATATTCTGTAAGCCTTCGAGCTTTCAGAGTATCCCACAAATATACCCTTCTTTCCTGAAGGATCTAATTTTGTTCTCATCTCTTTTGGAATGTGTTTGTATACATGACAGCCGAATATTTTGAGATGGCTGACTTCTGGTCTCTTACCGGAGAAGACTTCTTCAGGAGTCTTGTTCTCGAGTACTCTATGTGGAGTACAGTTCTGTACATACACCGTTGTCCTGGCAGCTTCTGCCCAAAGATGCATAGGAAGATCTTGATCATGAAGCATAGCTCTTGCAGCTTCCATCAAAGTTATGTTCTTCCGTTCCGCAATCCCATTCTATTGTGGATTATAAGGAGTGGATAACTCCCTCTTAATCCCTGATTCTTTACATAGCTCTTTGAATTCATTTGAAGTGAATTCTCTACCATTGTCTAACCGAAAGGTTTTGATCTTCTTTTCAGTGTGATTCTCGATCAAGGCTTTGAATTCCTTGAACTTGCTGAATACTTCATCTTTGTTCTTCATGAAGTAAACCCATGTCTTCCTAGAAAAATCATCAATAAAAGAAACATAATATGCATACCTGCTTAGTGAGGTTGATGACATAGGACCACATACATCGGAGTGGATGATTTCTAGGATTCCCTTTGCTTTGCTTTCGTTGCTTGGAAATGTCTTCTTTGTATCATCGATAGTCTTTCCTTTTGGCCACATGATGACTTGACCATCTATGAATCCAACCCTCATTCCTTTTGCATCTAATGCAGATATGGAGAGAAGGTTCTTCTTGAATCCTGGCACAAACAATACTTCTTTCATTGCCATAGAATTTCCAAATTCTAGTTTGTAGGATGATTCCCCACTACCTTTTATTGGATACTGGTAATCATCTCCTAGCTTTACCTTGTGAGGTGATTCATGTTCTGAAAGTTTCACAAAGGATTCCTTGAATCATGTCATATGCTTGGAAGCCCCACTGTCTATAAGCCAATCAGTGCTTCCATGAGTAATGTTTCCTGTAAGAGCGGAAATCAAAACATATTCATCGTCACTGGAAGAATATTCACTTTCATATCTGGTTTTCTTCTTGGAAGGTTCATCATCCTCTACAGCATGAGCATGATGTCTTCTTTTGTTTCCCTTCTTCTTATGAGAGTGAACTTTGTTTTTAGGATAGTATTTTGCAAAGTGTCCTCTTTCATCATATGTATAACATCTTAATCTAGATAGGTCCTTTCTAATGTTATCTTTATGGTGAAAGTTCTTACCTCTAGAGTGATGAGAGTTTCTTATGCTTTTCTTGGAGTAAACTGTGAGAGCTTGATCTTCACTTCCCATCTTCTCTTCTCGAGCTGCTATCCGAGATTCTTCTTGAGAGCATTCTTCCCATAGTCTGCTGAACTTGACCAACTTCTTTCTGGCACAGATTCCTTGGATGAAAGAATCCCATGACCTAGGAAGGCCATTCAATGTTGTCATCACAATTTCTGCATTCTTCACTTCTTCATCTACAACTTCCAGTTGTTCTTTGATCTGGGAGACCCTTGTGAAGTAAGACTGGATGGTCTCAGCATTCTAGATCTTTACATTCTTCAACTAGTTCCTTAGAGTCATCTTCCGATTGATGTTCTTCCCTTCAAATAGTTTGGTTAGGGCATCAAACATAGCTTTAGGTGTCTTGAGAGAGGACACCTATGGGATGAGGTAGTCTTTGATAGAATCAGCAATGATTCTCTTTTCCATAACCAATTTCTTCTTATGTAAGGCCTTTGCCTCATCTCCCTCTGGAACTGGAACCTCCTCACTAATATAGGAGTCCAACTCATTTTCTTCCAGGACCAGGGAGATCCTATACTTCCAAGCTCAGAACTTATCAGCTCCCTCAAGATTTTCATCAAGCTTGGTATAATGAGACATCTTAACTGAGAACCTCAAATCGAAATACAAAAGATTTAGATCTTACCAGGTCAAGATGTCTGATCTGGATTTGGAGCTGAAAATCCTATAGAGCTAGTTCAGGAGCAAATTAGGGTTTTGCTTTCCCGAAGTTCTATCCACCCAATTGCTTTGAATTTTATCCCTAACTTCGATTTTAGGGAGGAGATCAATCTAGGCCTGGGCTCACTGAAAAATTCCTCTTCTATGAAAAGCCCTAATTTTTTGCAGTAGTGTCAGGTCCAAAACTGAAAAACCTCATAATTGGATTCTGCTTCGACAAAAAGATGCGCCCTAGGGAGGAGAGTTATTCCAGCCTAGTTTTGTTGAAAATATGTGGAGAGAGATCCACAAAATACGAAGCCCTAGTTTCCGCAGCTGCACAGTGTCTTCTTCTTAGGTTAGTTTTGATACCATGTTAGTTTTTCAACATTAAGCTAACATAACATTCGGATCTTTAACTGAGAGAACAACAAGCACATCAATTAAACACAAGAGACAATGAACACAGTGTTTTTCCTCGGGGAAACCATAAATGGAGAAAACCCCGCAACTTCCTCAGAGATAGAATCAGCACCAAAGTAAAACCCCAAAATAGTAAGTGATCTCCTGACAGCAGTAACCTTCTTCTTGTCTAGCCCCAGTGTCCTCTCTTTCCTCAACTATGCACTACACTTGAGTGTGTATGTGATGTGTGCTAAATAGAGAGTCCAGCTCTCTATTTATACTAATCCCGACATGACTAAAACCCTACTAGGGCCGACCTCTCCAAGAGAGTCTAATAACCCTAGTGCCCCGGAACTGCGGGGACTTTAACCCTTAGACAATAGGAGGGTTACCCACAATTACTTGACATGACTTGTTTACATAATAGATCTTCCCAATCGAAACATTGGGGCATGGCATGACACAAGTACAACCTGAAATAAACATCGGGGTACAATAGATAAGAAATACAAGTGAATACATTCCGAAGTTACAATTACATCAACAATACCTATTTGTCTATTTGGATTTAGGATTTTTTAGTGAGTGCTCTCTGGTTTGTCTGTACTTAGTTTTCCTTCAGGTGTGTTCTTTGTAATTTTGGTTGCCTTTCAACCTCAGAATTTGTCTACTAGTTTGAAACTATGGCTAACACCACTTTGAACACCAACCAAGAGATCCCCATGTTGGAAACTCCTTGTACTATTTCTCTCACGGGGAATTTTGGTGTTCCCTTCATGGCCACCCTGAATCTACCTAGATTCACCCTAGGGCTACCGGTGTGGTTGTTTTCCACTCTAACTGTCCTAAATGCTCCTGATGCTTTTCAAGTAAGCTCCTTATATCAAGGGCATCAAAACACTACTTTCCCTTCACCTGTGGTTGATTCTCCTACTCTTTCTACCTCATGTGGTGAAAGTACTGATACTAGTAACCGACAGTCTAAAAGGAGTAAAAGAAGGAGGAATATGAAGAAGGCACATAATAAAGGGGGCACCCATTCAACCTCTGTGAGTCAAGTTGAACCTCACCACCCAGGCTCTGTAGTTCATGCTGGGGTCACCTATCCAACCTTCGTAGGTCATGTTGGATCTAAGAACTCAACCTCTGCATGTCAAGTTGATCTTCACCACCCAGCCTCTACAATTCATGTTTGGGACACCTATCCAACCTCTGCAGGTCATGTTGGATCTAAGCACTCAACCTCTATAATTCAAGTTGATCTTCACCATCCAACCTCTGTTGATCATGCTAGTGGGATCCTTCCAACCTTTCCAGGTCATGTCGGATCCAATCACTCAGCCTCTATAGTTCATGCTGAGGGCACCCGTTCAACCTTTGATGTTCAAGTTGAACCTCCCCATCCAACCTCTGCAGGTCATGTTGGATCCATCCACCCAGTCTTTGAAGTTCATGTTGGGGGAACACACTCAACTGTTGCAAAGCATGTTGATCCTAACCATTCAGCCTCTACAGGTCATGTTGTTGGTGCTCGTCCAACCTATGCAAGTCATGTTGGACCCAGTCTCTCAGCCTCTGCAAGTCATGCTGGGGGCAGTCTTTCAGCCTTTGTGGTTCATGCAGGACACAATCTGTCAGCCACTGCGAGTCATGTTGACGTTGTTTTAAAGATTACCTGTTCAAAACACAAGCCCAAGTTTCCTTGTAAGATTTGTGAGGGAGACCACCTTACTTATAAATTCCCTTCTATTGCGGAAGTGCGAAGAGTTTGGTTTCATGGTCATCCCGTTTTTTAACATCCTGAAGTTTTTCAACAACCAGCCTCTCTTAGTCAGGTTGGACCCAGTCACCCAACCTTTGGTAGTCATGCTGGGGGAAAAGTCTCAACCTCTGTTGATTATGCTGAGAGCAAACAGTCAGCCACTGCTAGTCATGTTGACACCATTGAGAAAACTAGTCCTTTGAAGTGCAAACTTAAGTTCCCTTGTAAGCTATGCGAGGGAGATCATCTTACTCACCAGTGCCCTACTATCACAAAGGTGCGAAGAGTGTGGTTCGAGACTCAAGAGTTTCCTTCTCCTGAACAACCTATAGTTTCTCAACAACCTACTCAAGATTTGGTTGATCAAGTGGTTGAACCAATATTATCTTTGGTTGATCCCACTCTTCTTTCAGAGAGTGATCCTGATGTGATTGAACCAACCTCAGTTTTGGTCAATCCCACTCTCTCTTCGGAGAGTGACTTTCACGAAATGGTTGAATCGGTTCCATTGTCGATCAATCCCACTCTTCCTTTGGAGAGTGAAGTGTCTACTAGTCATATTTTCTTCACTGCTGATTCAAAACTTAGTGAACAAGGGGGCACTGAACTCACTTCGGATGAACCCCCACCAAGCTCTCAGATTGCTTCCTTTGTTAGGGATAGCCTAGTTGAGCCACACCTTCCTTCCGACACACATTTCTAGATAAAGGTCAAAGTTGAACCATATACGATTGCTCGTTGTATTGTTGATGAAGGAGCCTCAGTTAGTATCTTGTCTGCTCGTGCTTGGCAAGGCATGGGATCTCCTAGCCTTGTGTCGACTGCTAGTCAGTTACTGGCGTTTGATAGAAGAACTTGTATAGCCTTTGGAATTCTCGCTCAAGCACCTGTTACTTTGGGTGGGAAGACTGTCTTAGTTGACTTCATGATGATATAAGACCCCTTGGACTTCAATATGCTCCTTGGAGGTGATTATGTATATGCCATGCAAGCTGTGGTGTCAACATTCTTTTGTGTGATGTACTTTAATCATGGCGAAGAAATTGTCATTATCGATCAGTTGGATTTTCTTGATTCGTCTCCTGACCCAACTCGATACCAGGTCTTTCCTTTATCGATTCCCAGTGTTTTTATCGACACTACCCCGCCATAGGTGAGCTATGTGGCCTCATGTCCTTTGCGTTCAATTGCTACTGAGAAGCAGCCTCTATTTTCATGCTTACCTTCTCAGGACTTGGTCCCAGCAGCTGACCAGGTGAGTCATCCTATACAAACTGTGGGGCCTAATCTCCACTCTGTCAATCCATTTGAAAGTTTAGACATGTGTCCTATCTCGGATGATCTCCTTCCTTCCTATGAAGTCTTCCTATAGTCTTTGATACAGTCTTATCTTCTCTTGGATGTTGGTTTAGTTGTGACTAAGTCTAACCCTGATTTACCTAGTAAGCCTGACCTTTCTTCTTATGTTGGTCTTGTTGAGTCTTTTGACTCTTCCTTTGAACAGCAAGTCAGTGATCCTGATGAGTTTGATTTTTCTTATGAATTTTGTTATCACTCCAGGAAACTCCTGTAGGTTGTAGCTCGAGGATGCTTGGTAACTTACAATGTTTTTAGGGTTTTCTGATATGGATCAAGTCAGGTGACCTATATAACCTTCCACTCTCAAGACATGCATGAAACTCACTCAATTACAAGGCTTTTAGTTACAACTGTTCAGAAGTTGACAATAAGGTGCAAGGATGGAGAACTCATCAAACTGGTAGACTTACATACAAAATAGATGCATATAAATGGATAAATCATGATAAGGATGGTACTTATAAATCAAATCACATTAACACACCAATAGGATGACAGCTATTAGTTATTAATCAACTAGAAAATAACCTAAATACACATTCAGGCATAAGTACAGTAAATACAGAGATGATGGCTAAATAAATCATAACAAAAGAGCTTATATTCCAGAATGAGCAAAATGAGAAGCTGGCAATAGTATAGGCTTATAAATCCCCGAAGTCGAACCCTTTTTATCAAAATAGTCTTAGGTTTTATAGCCTTTTACAAAATATACAGATCCTCAAACCTGGATCTGTTTTTTACAAAAATAAACAAAAGGAACATTTTTTGCAAATTAGGGTTTGAAACCCTACCTAACTACTTGTCTAACTATAATGAAGATTTAGTTCATTGATTGAACATTTAAACAACTGAAGTAATTGCTGGTGATTACTGCTGCTGATCCTCTGCCAGTTAACCCGTTGATTTCTCCTTGACAGCTAGGGTTGGTGTCTTTTGGCGCTGTTATGTCATAGTGGATCTCACACAGAGCCTTTTATAATGCTTCCCTTCGAGCCTTTTCTCTTTAGATTACGTCCATGAACTATCTGAAGTCGCCCAAAACTGGTTCTGTCTTCCAAAACTTGCTCTTAAGTCTATGTTCGCTTTCGGTGGTTAAGCGGCTAGTCTATCGAAACCGTTAACTGCCAAAAGTGACGCTTTCGATGGCTAATGGACTGCTCCATCATCTGCCTAAGCCACCGAAATCCCTGTTTTAGAAAAATTATTAGGTTTTCATCAAAAATGTATTTTCAGGCCTGTTGGCTCAGCTTTCCTCTTCTATAGGCTTCGTGCTAAGGGTGTTAATAGTGCCTTGGCTAGCTTTAGGAGGCTGGAGACTGATGGCTGCTTTAGCTAGGGTTGATAAGGTGAGGTGGCTGCAAGGGTATGCTTTGGCTTCCTTCAGCTGCAGCCTATGGAGCCTAACCATCTTGTATAACCTGGTATTGTCCTTTAGGTATCTTTTGTTCATCCTTTTCAAGAATATGTATCTTTCTCTCTGCTCCAGTTAGGACTTGTGCAATAACTTGTTTCTACTGGTCAAGGTTTCATTATTTCCCTTTAGTTCTCTTTCCAAGACCTCCATTTCATAAACCTACCTCAGTAGCAAATTGATCTTTTGACTTCTAGGCCTGCTAGAGGAAGCCCTTTCTGCTGGTTCCTCTTGCTTCTCTGGTGTGGGGGATGGCAATGCTTCAGATACTGGTACAATTTTCAAAGCTAGGGCTACATCCTCTTATTATTCTTCCTAAGAATCTGAATAGGGTAGGTTTAAGACATTCTCATGGTGTGCTTCTCCCTCCTAACCTTTCTCACTGAAGTCCAAATTCATTTTTTCCCTTCTTGGTCTTGGAAGAGGAGGGAGGTTGTTCTGTTGCTGCAGCTGGGGAAATGGCCCTCCTTCTTCTTCTCCCACTCCTTGGTGTGCTGGATTTCTTGGCAGGTGACTTCCCTTTCTCTTTTGGCTGAAGGCCTGTCTCAAAGCCATTCCAGAACAGAAAATAAGGCCAAGCCATATTCCTTTTCTTCAATAACTCCTGGACCAATAGCTGGATAAGACCATGGTGGGACAGCCTACCAGCAATCTTGTATGGCTGGGCTTTCACTTGATCTGCCATCTTCCCTAGACTTCTGTGTAAATAAAAATGGGAGATTAAGAGGGTTTTTACCTGTGAAGTTATTTATGAGCTTGAAATGGTAGATCATTGCTCTATTATATCTCCCTTCACAGGTTAAATAGACCACAATGGCCTTCAGCAACTATTGCCAGTTCTATTCCAGTCATGATGATGGCACACTCTTCTTCCATATTATTCCTCTATGCTCAGGCTTAAGGTAAGACATGAATTCCACCTCTCTTTTGGTTTAGTGGTCTTGAACCATTTCTCTCTTGTGGAAGGGAGTTCTGTCACCTCTGTGATTAGTGCTTCATCTATGAGAAACTCCTCTTTTCCTATGGCTGCTTTTGAACCATCAAAGGAGAGGGCAAAAGCTTCAGCCACCTGCTGATGGAAGCCTTGCATTTTTTCACAGAATTTGTAACAGGCCACCTCTTGGAAAATTTTGCAGACCTCTGGATGTGCTTCTAGATAACTGATATCACCTAGCTCCTGCCTGAGGGCTGGTCCACTCTTCTTCATCCTGATGGGTGTATTTCTTGGGTACCTACAAAACAATTTTCATACTTGTATACAATGTGCTTTAGCGGGCTGCTCTTTCAGAGCTAGTTTTTCAGATGGAGAAAATGTTAATTTCAAAGGTGAAATACAATGGAGTCTCCTGGCACTGATTATGAGGGTTTTCATTTGTTATGGAGGCTAAGGTCACAAGAATGATGATAGCAGCTCGATCCTTTAGATCTCTTTCCCACATAACTGTAACCTACTTCATTCAAAGCATTCGGTGGCAATTGGATGATCTTTGAACAAGTGGAGGGAGACTGAGGGTTTCAGGTCAGATCAGTCTTTTGCCAATTGCACAACGACCCTTTTTACTCATTTCCCCGCGCAATCATACAACTCCAAATATTTTCGGTGGGTAATCATGCTCTCGAATGATCCTTTATCTTGCTGACGGGGTCAGATGTGACAATTCCTAACCGTTTCCTTATTTTGTCGTTTCGGTGGTTAAGATCCTCCAGGATTTTGTCAGCTAGCCGCCGAAAAGCCAACTTTTGGTGGCTAACGAAGTGTTGTCTTTCTTTCTTAAGCCGCTGAAACCTTTACCCCGTCATCGTGGTGAACTTTTGCTTTCGGCAGATAACGACCTCATCGGAAAACTTTTTTAACTGTCGAAAACTTGTTCTTTCGATGGTTAATAAAATGCCCTAGCTTTTGCCTAAACCGCTGAAAGGGTTTTTCACCCGATGCTTATCTTCCTGCTTTTGGTGGTTAGCATACATGTTTCACCTTTCTCTAATCTACCGAAAGCGACCCTTTTCAGTGGCTAATGAGATGTTTCGAGCCTGTCCTAAGCCACCGAATGTACTTTTCCCAATGCTGCTCGCCACTCGCTTTCGGCGGTTAAAACCTTTCTTGTTTCTCTCTCTTATCTGCCGAAAGCAACCCTTTTCGGTGGCTAATGAGTTTTCTGTAGTCTTGCCTAAGCCGCCGAAAGTGTTACTTTGACTCTGCTTGCTCAGATCGCTTTCGATGGTTCGCCTTTGCCCCGCGTTCAACTGTTTAGCCCCCGAAACATAGCTTTTCGATGGCTAATGAGCTTTAATAGTCCTCGCCTAAGCAACCGAAAGCTATAACTTGTAAAATTTTCATCCAAATAAAAAACAGAGGCTTTCAAATTGTCAGTGATGCTCATATCTTTCATTACATAAGAAGATTCTTCCTACTATCAAAATAAATTTATTTTGGGAGATAACAAATTTTTCAACCCCTGTAATACTGAGTTTGTTCTTGCAGACTCTATCTCGCTTGTTGATTTTTGCTCTCCTTTTGAGGTTGATCTTACTGATTATAAAACCTCGATCCTTGGTGCTATAGAATCTTCTCCAGTCGATTCTTCCTTGACTTTACCTTTTGTAGAACATAGCAAAGTCATATGTGTTTCTGCCAAAGTGACCTGCATCAGATCTTTTCTTCTAAATATGATCCTGATGTTGCTGTTTCTTGGAGACAAGATTCTTAGTTGGATTCACAACTGTTTGTTGGCCTTGTCTTATTGTTCAAGTTGTAACTTCATTTGCATATTCCCTGCTCATGCTTATGATCCTGATGTCGGCTTCCATGCTTTTATCTCATTGTATAATCCCTCATCTTTGTTCTCATCGTCGCTAAGCCTTGTATCATTTTTCCTTTGCAACTTGACACCTTTTACCCTAAGGAGATGTTCCCCAAGTGTCCTTATCTTGCTCACTTTCCTTGCATTATGCATAGGTTTGTTCCTTGCGCTTGGAACTAGTTTCGTCTGTTTATGACACTCGTCTCCTCGCATTTAGAGCATTCTTTTTGCTCTCCTTCAAGCTCGTTAAAAACAGTAAGGAGGCCGCGAGTTGACTTTTTCGGACTCGTAAAAAGATTCACGGGAAAGATATTGAGTTTCTTTAGGCCTAGGTATGACTCCTCAAAATAGACTTGACTGCTGAGTAAACTTGTTCGTTCAGGCTCGTTAAGAATATGTGAATGGGCATCCACATTGGTGGTAGGTTATCGCTTTCTCGGACCATGTGGAATAATACGAGAAAGGAACACTCTTTTTTCTTCGGAATTGAGAAGAGTATTCTCAGGCATAGGTTTATCGCTTTTCCAAACCTGAGGGACTAAATTTACGGAAAAGGAGCCCCCGTTGTGAGCTTAGTTTTCTCTTTTTCGTGCTCTGGACCTAAACATGAAAAAGATTCTGAGTGTACTTTATGTCTTTGTCATGCTCGTTAAACCCTAAAGAACAAAGCATCGAGTTTATTGTTGTAAGCCCCATTTCTCGTAATCAAATGGATCTTTCCGAGTGATCTTGCCTTCCTTCACACTCGTAAAACTTAGGCTATATGCTGCTTTTAAAGGAGCATTGGGTAGGTGGTAATTTAACCTTTTTTGGACCTTCCTGACTAAGTACGAAAAAGGTGCGCCTTACTTCTTCGGAAGCTAAGAGAGTTCTTCTATGGTTTGTTTTATACTTTTTCGGCCTCAGGAGACTAAATTGGACAAAAAAATTTCCCCCTGGAGTCTTCTTTGGAGTTTTCAGACTCTCTAAACTATGAAAACACCATCGAGCATGTACTAGTTCGGGCTCGTAAAATCCATGAATCAGTGCTTTATCAAGCATTCTTCTGTCTCTTCTTCGAGCTTTCCAAAAATGAAGAAGGTCTCGAGTTTGTTTTCTTGGACTTGTTAAACCTTTACAAGAAAGAGGGGAAGGGAAGTTCATTCACATTTTTTTACATTATGACAGCAAGTCTTGTTTCTTTGAACAAAGCACCAGTTTTGAGTCTATCAACAGTTGGGTCCTAGTATTTTGACCTTATCCCGATTCAGAGTTTTTTACTCCTTCAGTTGGTCTCTTTTCCAATTATATGGGGAATCTGTCAATGTCTCCTACATTGCAAATTTGTGTCGTTGGTTCTTTCATTTCAAAAGTTGCCTAAGTCACTTTTTGTGTCGTGCTCACTGTTCAAGGATTAAACCTTTATCGGCCATTCTGCAGTTGCCTTAACCATTTGTGTCGGCCATTCTGCAGTTGCCTTAACCTTTTGTGTCGGCCATTCCCTGGTATCATTTCATTACATCATGTCTTCGACAGTCCTTGTCATGAAATTCTATACCAATTCCATATCCAATTAGTCTTTGACTTACCTTGCATTGGATGATGAAGGATGCCCTAATGCCTTCCTTCCAACGGATCTCTTCCTATCAACTGCAACACATCTTACTCTGGGAATGAGATTTAGAGTTTTATGACATTACCTTGGGGATTGCAGTCATCAGTGGCAATTTTCCTCGCTATTGGGTAGTGGGAATACCTTAATGTCTCCTACTCAATGGATTCTTCAAGTGTTCGACTTCAAGTCCTTGTATTCACACTTGTTAGAATGTACTAGGTGCCTTGGGGACCATTTTAATTAATGGTAGCTTTCCTCGCGTTTGTTAACGGTTCTCATTATTGACCGGTAATCAAACGGTTTCCTCCATGTTCGACTTCAACTCCTTTATTTGCATGGTTAGGATTCGTACCTTTTGGGTGGTTTGGATTGAAGACCTTGGGATGACAATAGCATCATCATTTCTGCTATTTCCCAAGCTGCGCAAGACTTTGTTACATTTTATATGACATTTTGCTGAGACATAGATCCACCTTGTATTCTTATGGCTATGATCAATTGTTGAACATGGATCCACCTTGTTCATTTGTGGCCATGACTCCTTTAGATTTGATATGGCGCCTTTTTGAATATTGAGCGACCATGATAATTTCATCAATTATACATATGTTGGATCTTCCTGTATCTTTATGGCGATGTTTTGTATATGGACTTTTATGTCCCAGAGATCAGTTTTGTCTGACATTTATCTCTCTTTCAGGTATCTTTGTTCGAGCCTTTTGATCTTGGATTCTCTGCTCTCTCCATACTCAGTTGTTTCCTTGATAATGTATTTCGGCTATCGTATTCCCCTCTAACCTCATACATTAGGGGGCATATGTTATAGCTCAAAATGACACATCTCTTCCTGTGACCACTTTCCCATGATTTCGTTGCATGTCGACACTTCCATGACAACATTTCATGAAAGTCACTGAAAAAACACCTAACTTGGAGGACCCATATCTTGAGTTATGTAACTCCATTTGACGACCTCATCTCTGCACCGTTGGAAATATATTTTAGTTAGCTAAAACTTTCCAAAAGACAACAAAGTCCAAAAATACCCAAAAGTACCCTAAAAATGAGCTTTTTTGATGTGTACGCGTGTTTCCTTAAGGAAACCCACGTATGTACATGACTTGCTATATATAATACTCGCGTACGCCTTAAATATGTGACTTTTTACATTGCAACCCACGTATACCTCCTCGTGTATGTGACTATTGTTTCTGCAACCTGCGTATGCCTCCTGAAAATGTCAAAAAAATACGTATTTTGAAATTCGGGTAGTTTGGGTAGTTATGCAACTGACTCCTTCAGTTGTAACTACTTTGTCTTCTACCCTAACTCTTCATAAAGCAAATAAATAGAGGTAGGGAGGTCCATGATAAGAGACTTGAATCTTTGCATTGTTATGCTGGAGGATTTGGGACTCTCTTTGCCCACACCTTTTCCCTAGAAGATTTCTCCTTGTGTTGCAGAGCTTGGAGGCTGAGTTCCTTGGAGAAGAGAAGCAGTAGAACCAGATCAAGGTTTCGTGAGGTGCCGAACTTGAAGAGAAGGTATACTTGTACTTTTTTTCAAGATTAATAAAGATGTGATGTCCTTCTTCTTCCCAAATTATTGTTCAATGTGTGATTGAATTTATATTTATGATCAAATGTTTATGTTAATGAGAATAGTTTCTCATATTGCTTTGATTATCATTTCTTTATATGTGGTCATAATGGTTTGAGGAAGGTATAATTCGTTTTGCGGGTCTCTTGGAGCAAGAGGAGCAAGAAGAGGATTGAAGGGCTGCTTGGATCAACCTTCGTTTGGCTAAGGTATGAACCATTCCAATCTTTGAAACTTGCTTATATATGCTTGTTGAACCTTATACATCCACCTTTCAACCACAGTACGTTGATGGCCTCTTAAACCCTAGCCATAGGAAACTTTCCTTTACAACACATTGAACAACATATTGTTGGGATAAATAAACCCACTTCATACTTAGGATAACAATATTTAATCATTATTGATTAATTTCCTACCTACTAGCCTAGATAGTTGGCATACACTTGCACCACTTGGTCAACACTTTCCATATATACCCCAGGAGCGCCTTTATCCTGATTTTGGTTAGATCCTGCTAACTTTATTGACCGCCAGAATTAGTAATTGCGCCTTCCCACAGATTCTGCCTTTAGACTGCTTTATTCTTGCTTTTCAATGGATAAGGTAAAGCTAGTCAACTAGAAAATTGCTATATTATGTGGCCAACTCATCCTTCATGATTTTCTCTCCATATTCCATGATTAGCAATATTTTCCTTTACACATCATCACTCACTCATGCCTTAGCTAATTCGTCAGTTCTTGCTGGTTAGGAAACTGCTTTAGTCACCTATGGGGATTTATTATATTTAGTAAGCCTGCTTTATGAGCTAGCATGAGTTGTCTCCTAGCAATTCTATTGTCCTTTATAAGGATGTATTACCTATGTAATAATATCAATTATTCATGAATCAATTATCATGCATCGATCATTCTTTAATGTGTGTTCATCATTCTTCTTCTCTCCTTATGTTAATTCTTTGCAATTCTTTGTGATGTTAATTGTGTGCCTAGATCGTTAGCTAGTTTATAGAATTATTGTTGCCATCAAGGATTTAGAATTCTGACATTGTATTAGAGCCTAGGATATCAAATCTCTACATGACATCAGAGCTTTGAGAGCTCATAAATTAATCCTCCTTTTTAGATTTGCAGGTTTATTTTGTAGGTACAACTTCAAATGGATTCAAGAGTATTAGCTCCTCTTCTTACTCCATCCATAATTTATTCAGAGTGCAAATTGAACATGATTTCATCTCTAAAGAGATAAGGTATCTATGATGTTTCTATTGGAGCTCGTAAAGAATCTTATGAAGAGATACATGACTAGTTGAATGACTTTGATAGAGCTTTTGGAAATGATGTTTTGATGTAGATCTCTTTCAAATCAAGAAGAAAAAACAATAGTATATGAATAATATTTTTCTTGACTTTTAAAATAACATATAATAACAAGGAAAACATTAACCCTTATTAAAAAAATGGTATGATCAAATGCTTACTATTTTTTTTATAAATTATAAAAACATCTATCTGCATCAAAGCATTAATATATCAACCATCAAACTCAATAGAGCGTTAATATCAACCATCAAACTTGATTGTAATTTGTATACTCCTTAAATGAGAATTACAAAAAAAATTCTAAAGTAATGTAATTTTTATTTTTATTTTTATTGAAATTATTTTATGTTTTGATTTTAAAGTAATAATAATTATTTTTCTTTTTAAATATATGTAAATGTTTTTTTATTACTATGGTTTTTATGAGAATTACATGGATGCCCTTCACATTGTAAACTTCATCTTCTTACTTTGACATCAACTTCTTATGCCCTTCACATTGTCAACTTCATCTTCCTAGACATCAACTTTTATAATCGCGAACTTCACTTATATAGCCATTTTTCCGAGTGCTTTAATGGATTTGATCTATCAACCATTTGACGTCTTGATGTAGATCCCTTTAAGATCAAGAAAGGTAAACAATATTATGTGAATAAAGATTTTTTTATTTGTATAAATAACATAGAATCAAGAAAAACACTAACATTTATACTCCTCAACAAAATGGTGTGAACAAATGATTTGAAAATTATCAATATATAATTTTTCATCATTCTGGTACTTTATGGGTTGAAGAATCAAAACCATGGACTTCTAGAGACCATTTTCAAGATTGGTCATCAAATCTAATAAGTGGGCCCAAAATCATATAGTGCCCAAATGGATCCTAGCAATGCACTTTTTGAGCTTGAAAAAACTTATAATCAACATGGAAAATAACATATTTTTTATTTTATTTTTAACATCAAATATTTAATATTTATCAAAGAGTTTAATGTTAAAACATGTAACTTCATTGTAATCTAACTTCCCAAAATAAAAATATATGTATATAAAAAATTATTATATACACTGGTAAGAAACGTCAAGGTACAAATCATAAGAAAAAGTGAGAAGTGGATTAAACTATTTATTTTTTGTAGTGTTATGTTACATACGTGACAACATCTCCCCCATACTGGGTTATAAAGCAGCTTTCTATTCTCGATGCAATAACATAGAATCAACAAGGTAGTGCTAGTCATCATAGACATGCAATATCTATGATGCATAGTAAAGATGTGCCATATATTGTTGAGGCATTGTTTAATGTTGAGGATATTAAGTATATGTGTGTGTGTGTGGACAAAGTGAAATAAATATTTAAATATATGAATTAATATTATTATTCAAGTCTAATTTACAATGATGGTAGGACAACATAATATTGCATTCAAGACACATGACCACTACAAAGAAAAACACTTACAAATTCTAGTTCCTTCTCCCCTTCACTATGGAAAAGCTTTATTGTAACCAAAAAGAGACAATGCAAAAAGAAATACTCAAGAGTGTTGGTTCCTTCACCCATTCACAATGAAACCCGAATATCACAAGCATTTTTTCCCTTGGTGATTTTAGAACCTCCTCAACAATGGTGCCAAAAAGTAGTGAGATCAATGCCCATAGTGCACTAAATAAAATTAGTATTGTGTAATGAATATTCAACATGGAGCACCCAAGAAGACGTAAAACATTTAGAAGTTCGCATGTGCCATCCATGCACAGGTTTATAGTTTCCCAATATGAAACATGCATTGGTAATTAAAGTGAGGCAAGCCATGAATGCAAAACTTATTAGTAATTCTAGTTCCAAAAATAATCTTTTCTAGCAAGTAAATATTAGAGTAAGATATGTTTGCCTCAATGAATCACAAATTTCCTTGTCTTTTTTAGTAGATTTATTGACTCATACATGAGATACTCCATTTAAACCTTACCATTTCATTTTGATAGTCAATATGGTGCTTCGTTGCTTCATCATGATATTTGGTGACAAATGACACATAATTTATTATGTGTTGTCATTCCCTGTTGGTGTTTAGTAGGGTGCTTTACTTTATAATATGTTGTTAATTCATTATGCTCTTTCATGACATATCAATTCAATGGATGATTGCTTATTTTATGAGGATATCATGGGTTGTTAATTCATGTGATTTGGTATTTAGTAGAATGCTTAATTAATTCATGTCGGTATTTGATGATAACTAAAACTTGGTTTATAAGGCATATTATTCCATGATGATTGATTATGATACATTCGACTGAAAAAATGTTAACTCATGATGAGACATTCTCCATGATCGCATATGATGGACAATTATAGTGCTTTATTATTCATTATGGATTTCATGTTATCTTTTTATCTGAGAATCAGTACTAATCATTGTTAATTTTTTGCGAGTGGAAGTTTCTTTTAAGTGATCCACTTAAAAACCCTAAAGAGGCTAATTATTCTAATATTTTGTGGGGACCCAAAACCACGAATGAGAGTGGCTACCATAAACACCTTATGGGTTTAGGGACAAACTTAACAATTATCTCTATGCCAATTGTTCTTAACTCTATTATTGGAATTCCACATCTTGAGGTATTCTCGCTGGGGGTGAGGCATATGGAGAAGGACTTATGATGCCTAGGGTTGGTTCCTTAAGGGTGCATAAGGAGGGAGGATATCTTAGTCTTTTGATGTGCCTGGAGTATAATGATATCAATGTGCCAATAACCAGATTCCAATTAATTCTGATGAGGTCCATATTCCGATTAATTCTGATGAGGTTGCACATTTACCAGAAGTTGGGAGGATGGCTAAGCCATGAAAAATTCCTAGGAAAAATACGATACCTATTGTATGGTCCATGAATAGGTTATAGTAAAGGGCCTATGTCATGACGAGCGAGGTCATCAGGATATTGGCAAGGAAGATTATGGAGGTGGTGCATGGTATGATTCACAAGGAGAGGGTGAGTAAGGAAGGAGGGACTTCAATAAATGTTGTACTTTTATTTGTTTATTTTGACTCCTTTATTTGACTTGCTTAATGTTTGAATGTGTAATGTTTTGATGCATAAATTTTATGATTAAGTGCATTATGGACATTATTGAAATTAATACATAGCATGTTGTAACTTAGGGTGTTGTGATTGTATTAGTGCAAGTGAAAAATTTATGTGTGATGGTCATAGGTATAAATTTATCATCTTGATAATAGTACTAAGTACCTACCTATATTACATATTATCTACCTAATTGATTATGGTAATTCCTTGTAATTGTTGCGATGTGGCTATAATTCCATGATTGAGTTTCTTGAAGGAGGGGAGTATGTAACACTCCAGCCTTAGACATTAGTGTAGGTATAAATAACATATGGTAGTAATGAAAAGGTCAATTAATATGTAAAAATACAAAGGAATATGTGCGTTGTAATTTAATTTAGGTGTATGGATGAAAAGTGTGTCATGCATGGAAAAATTAAGAAATTGCCTAAAATATGAAAATTAACTAATAAAAGGGGGCAAGACCAAGGGGTGGAAGTTCGAGCCTTGTTGGTTTTATTTTGGGGGTTGTGTTGCTTGTTTCTGTTGGCTTTTTGTTGTTCATGAACGCACCTGTTTTTTGGGGGGGTGGGTTAAGGAGGAGGATATTGTTGTACGGAGGTTGATAGAGGAAAGAGTAAGGTCTCACATGGTGTAGAATAGATTTAATTATTGAGGGTTCAGGGGCCTTAGCTTCTATTGTGGGTTGGTGGGTGGAGAATTGTCCCCCCAATTGTTTTTATTGATAAAGGAGTAGATTCCTAACAAAGGAAAATAATCATTGATCAGGTTAGTAGAGATTCTTCTCTTTGGGTTGGTGTTCATTGATTTTTTCTATTTATTTAAGTAGTGTTAGAATTGTCAACTGATTTCTTGAAGATAATGAATCTGACTATCAATAGACACCTCATAGATTAGTTATTTTATGAATCTATCTCAAGAAATCTACCATTTAATTAGGTTTAAAATATTCTTAGTAAAAAGGGTTGTTAATTTGGTATAAAAGTCACATGATCTGATACTTAGGACTTGAGGGCCATAACCATGCCTAAAGGTAACTATTACTCAATCTTTCAACTTAATGAAGCTTCAATTTGATTCACATCCATAATTTTAGTGGTCCCATAGCCAAAATGGAATTTTTTTTAGGAATCTAACGTGTGTTGGGAGGGACTTCAACTGGTCACCTTCTAGTGGTAAAGGATCTGTCATGTGCCATGAGGTATTCACCGAGTGGCTTGTATCTAGTAACATATTTCACAAACAAGCTCATCATTGACAGTGTTGCACTTCTTTAACTTCGGTATCGCTTTAAAAATCTTAATTCAGGGTTCAATCGATCATAATTTAGCATTAAAAATATTAAGCTCCAAGATTTTCTAACATTTTTTCCCTTGGCATTGATAGGTTTATCCATGTACGGAGTAGGTTTTTATTTATTTCCATAACATTGTTTGGCCTTAATGGTCAATATTTATTTCTAACATTTTTTTGCATTCTTAGTTTATTTCATTCTTTAGTGCTTCAAGTCATGCATCGTTTCTTTATTTTTAGGAATTCATATCTTCTTGGGTTTTTGAGAAAAATAGAGTATAATAATATTGATTCTTTGGTCCTCCATTTTTTTTATGGCATTACACTAAGTAAATGTTTGCTACCTATGTCTTTAACTTTACCATTTTTTAATACTCAATTTCTATATCTTATTAGGTACAAATCTTCCCCAATACAAGAAAGGAAGTCTATTGTTATAATATTTCTACAATGATCATATATATTGATTTCTATCAACTAGTACACTTTTATATATTTTCCAACAAAAAAACATTCAAAATTTCATCCTTCTATCCATTTGAATTGAACTATAAATATGTTTTTTCCAAGTAGAAAATTGTCCCTTTACATTTATTTTTCTTTGTCGTTAATAGAGAAATATAATAAAAAAAGGGGTTATGCAATTTTTCATCCAATAAAAGGATCATGTTTACATCATAGGATCATATTTACATTGTAGGACCATCTTTACGTCATAATTCATTTTCCCTGTGTGGATGCTATTTTTTTTCTTTTTTCTTTTTTGAACATTAGTAGTCATTGATTTGGGTTAGAAGACCATTGAGAGAGTTTCAATAGTTGATCCATAATAGGTCGCTAGCCTTCAATGCTTGCATATATGATATGAGACTCAGACAACCATCATATGCACAATCATATTGTGCATATGTAGGAACATCAACCAATTGTTGCAATTATTTGTATCAAGTTGGTCTTCAAACTGCCACAATGCATCCACATTATAATCATGGCATGAGTCTCTCAACATCTGGCTCTCTGCAACAAGTTACAATAGCATACACACCCTCATACATAGACGAGCTGGGTGGGATGTCGATCTTGTCATTTGAAGGCTTGATCAAAGTACTCATCTCATCCATATCATAGAAGTCATAGGATTGAATCTCCTTGCCTCTATTCGAATTTCTGATTTCCTCCTCTAGACTCTTCATGACACCACAAACAACCTTCTCTATGGCCAAAAACACCTAAGGATTTTGTTCCTCCTCCAAAGTATTGATAAACTCCTTTGTTGCAGGTTAAGGTAATATATATATATGAGCATACGTTGGCATAGATTCAAACAAATATTGTTCATGACGTCGCTCCGATCTATTATTAATATTGGATTTATGCTTTCCCTTTTAAATGATTCAGCGACTTCTTTTGGTCTTCTAATGGTCGATAAACGGTTGCTATACCTGAATTTCAGAGGAAATAGGATGTCTTTGTTATAGAAATTTCATGAAATGGGGTGGATATAGTTTATAAGCAAAAATTAGTAAAAGTAGTTGAGATATAAATGGAATTGTCCTTCTCAAGAACATGTAAAAATCCAATGTATTAGAAGGTTTATATCCCAACCTATATAACAAGCTTGACCATTCACTAAATTGTGAAAAAAGGCATTGTTTTCTCTAAGATGAGTGCCCCCCTTTGAGGAAATAAACATGCTTGACAATATTTCCTTTTTCTGTGCCAGATGGATTCTGTAACTTCAGTTAAAACTGAAATCTCTAGCATGAAATTGAACTATGTATCACAACAAATGAAACGATAAGTGTTTGAAAACTAGACTAAGTGGGGAACTAATATCTCCTGGCTGCATTTACTCCATGGTCGTGATTCCAATAGTAACTATAGTTATAGGAGTGAGTTGATTGGTGTTAACCTCTATGGATAACTATTGCTTGTCATCCCTTGTCAACATGTTCCTATGGTTATCCATCTTCCATACAACCAACTTGCAATCAGAATGAACAAGCTCTTCTCCTTACTTATTTGGCTCTACTTGTTCCTTTCTATAACAAGACTATGAAAGCAATTGCACGGGCTCAACTGAAACACTTTTCTAAACCACAACCACTTCCTTGTAAAAAATGGAAAAGAGAGCGAAACAAATTCAACAATTGAGACACCATATGTATCTAAAAAGACCTCTCAAAAAGTCACTGCATTCCTTTGGAAAATTAATGATTTGTGTTGGTGGGGGGGGGGAGAATTACAAGTGAAGTGGAGTCATCACCCGCTGTATGTAGAATTGAACGCAAATTTTATGGATTTTGAAGCAGTAGTTGTGGAATCAAGGCCAACAACTTCTCCACATGGACATGCTGAAGAAACTTGCAAGACGCCACCTGATGAGCAGTCTTTGAAGGTGGGAAAACGAAGGTTGTGATAACCTGTTTGATTCTACCTTTAAATCACTTTTCCATCTTAGAAATCATGTCGGTAGTCGGAACTTAATTATGTAAATCACTTTTTCATTTCAGAAATTGTGTCAGAGTTTGTGAATCGAGTTATATGAGCAGTTATTGTTTGCTATTAGAAGAGCCTTGGTCATGTTAGAAGAGCCTTTTGGCTTTTAAAAGAATTTAAATTGTTATTCATTGAAAGTAGCATAAACAATGAAGAGATAGGATTTTTGGATTGTGCTATCATTTAGTTTTCTTGATTGTAATTTGTATTATGTTCAAATGAGAATTAAATTTTATATATAAAAATTGTAATATTATTTTATATTTTAATTATATAATAACTATTTTCTTTTTATAATATATAAAAAAAAATTAATTATGGTATGATGCTTTTACAAAATATATCTACAATAGTTATAATAATACTGTGACTTTAAATTAATTAGAATTGCATGGATGCTCTTCAGATTATCAATTTCATCCTCCTGTCTTGATATCAACTTTTATAATCGCGAGCTTCACTTATCACCAAAAGTGTTTTTCCAAGTGTTTTGCATGGATTTGAGCCATCAACTATTTCATGCCTTAATGTAGATCTCTTCATTTGTTGATGTCTTACGTAGATCTCTTTCATTTGAACTATCAATCTCTTTCTTGGTTGATGTCGTGATCTAGATCTCTTTCTTGGTTGATGTTTTGATGTAGATCTCTTTCAGATCAAAAAGGGAAAACAATATTATGTGGATAAAGTTCTTATTAACTTTTATAATTAACATAGAATCAACAAGGAAAACATTAACTCTCATACTCGACGAAATGGTGTGATCAAATTATTTGAATCGATATATAATGTTTCATCTCTTTGATACTTTATGGGTTGAATAATCAAAACCATAAACTTTTAAGGGTCATTTGAATAGATTGAATATTGGTGGTGGACATATGAAGCATCACCATAATATTTTGGGTGATTTACCACCCAAAAAATTCCAAGACATCTCTTTAAGTTGACATCCCATTAAAATTACGACTTTTATGATCAATGGTCTAAATGTTGAATGTTACAATATCTATGAAAAAACTCCTAGAAATGTCTATCAATATTTCTAAAGTTGTATCTTTAGAAAAAATTATGAAAACATCTTAAATTATGTCAGTTTTGAAAAAATTATCGGCTTATACAAAAAACATTATCAAGTCTTAAAAAGATACCAAATTAACATCTAGTGAATTATAATAACAAATAAAAAGATTTTGACTTTTAAAATAACAGATAATAACAAGGAAAACATTCACCCTTATAAAAAAAAGTGGTATAATCAAATGGTTACTATTTTTTTTATAAATTATAAAAACATCTATCCACATCAAAGCATTCATATTTCAACCATCAAACTCAACACAACATCAATATACCAACCTTCAAACTCAACACTTATCACTTAAATACATTAGCTATAGGGAGGGGGTTAAATATTGAGACAAAAGACATTAGCTACACAGAGGGGGTTAAGACTCAAGTTCAAAATATTAGTGATCTCATATTTCCTTTTCCCTTTAGCATAAGTAAAATAAGACATTGAAATGGGATGCATGCTAATTCATGTAAGTGGCATGATGATCACGTTGACCCCCTTTGTATTGACTATGTAATGATTGAGTGGATTTTTTACCATACTTTGATTCTCCAGAATAGCAGGTGTTGGCATATTTCCTGATGGATGTAGCCCTTCGGTGAACCACCATTTAAAAAAAAATGTATAAATTATAATTTTATAATAATAATGATGACGACAATGATGATGA
>LPNX010957514.1:298260-343431 GCA_001517045.1 Pseudotsuga menziesii | reverse complement strand
GGGGGGGGGGGGGGAGGTGAACTATATAATAAAAAAGGGAGGAAGAAGCAAACATATTTTGCTTAAAAAATAATTATTTGAGAGATTGAAGGCCAGACTTTAAAAGGGGGGTAAGGATATTTTTTATTTCCACAACAATGTTATACTATGTACACTTACTAAATATTCTTCAAAAGAAAACCTTTGCTCAAATTTCTTCATGGGCTTAATTGATTTGGAATCCATACATGCCCGTACTATATTTATAGATAATGTATATACAAGATGAGCTATGTATGCCTGGCCCGAGGTGAAGTATTAATGGATAACGAAATGAACCCACATATCATAAGAAAGGTGAGAATTGGATTAAAGGGTCATTCAACATTGAGTTTTTTTATAGATAACGATGGTTCATATAAATGATGAATCCTTATTCAAAAACATGAATCTTGTAAAATGCAAGAGAAACTTTTGAGAGGATTTTCTCATAACCCAATGAGGATAAGAAAAACAAATTGTTCTCTTTGCAACAATATTATTGTTAAAATACATAATGCTAACATTGGTTTTAAAGTGCAAGTTTCTCTTTTGTTGGAATCTAACACCAAATTTGATAATAAGTTTCAGAACATGATTTTTGCTTCAACAATTGGATGATAAGGGTAAGCTCATCCAAACCTTATGCAACCTTAATCAAAGCCTTATATACAAACTATAAGTGAAATCATAAATAGTAAAGGGAAGAAGGAAGGAGCAGTTCAGATATTGCAAAAGGGTCCTCAAACTTCTTCTAAGGAAATCAATCCTGCAATTTTTTTACTAATTGGAAAAATAAAAGGTATTGGTTTTATGTCCCTTTAACATCTCATAAATTTGCTAGGATCAGGTCAAAGTCTGGAACTCAGTTATATGGGTCTTCTAATAATTATTGTTGTTGTGAATCAAGTTATCAAAGCAATTATTTTTTTATGTAGAAGACCGGTCATTTTAGAGGATCATTTTATCTTAATTCTCATGAACTAAAACTAGCATAAACAATGAAGAGATAGGATTTTTGGATTTTGCAAGCATTCTATTGGCAGTAATTTTTATACTCCTTAATTGAGAATTACATTTTTTTAAATGTAATTTTTATTTTATTTTTATTGAAATTATTTTATGTTTTGATTATATAGTAATAATAATAAAAAATTTAAATATATGTAAATATTGTTTTATTACTATATAGTTTTGCAAATACATGTACAACACTTATAATGATATTGTCATTTTAAATTAATTGCTAATGAGAATTACATGGATGCCCTTCACATTGTCAACTTCATCTTCCTACCTTGACATCAATTTCGTATGCCCTTCACCTTGTCAACTTCATCTTCCTACCTTGACATCAACTTCTATAATCGTGAGCTTCACTTATATAGCCATTTTTCCAAGTGCTTTACATGGATTTGAGTTATCAAACATTTGATGTCTTGATGTAGATCCCTTTCACATCAAGAAAGGAAAAAATATTACATGAATAAATTTTGTTTTTTATTTGTGTAAATAACATAGAATCAAGAAAAACATTAACATTTATATTCCTCAACAAAATGGTGTAAACAAATGATTTGAAAATGATTAATATATAATTTTTCATCGTTCTGGTACTTTATGGGTTGAAGAATCAAAACCATGAACTTCTAGAGGCCATTTTCAGGATTGGTCATCAAATCTAATAAGCATACCCAAAATCAGATGGTGTCCAAATGGATCCCAACATTGCACTTTTTGAGGTTGAAAAAAGTTACCATCAACATGAAAAATAGTATATTTTTTATTTAATTTTTAACATCAAATATTTAATATTTATCTAAAAGTTTAAAGATAAAACATGTTACTTCATTGTAATCTAACTGCGCAAATTAAAAATATATGTATATTAAAAATTATCATATACACTCATAAGAAAAGTGAATGCACAAATCATAAGAAAAAGTGAAATGGATTAAAGTGATAATTTTTCCAAACCAACGAGGATAAGAAAAACAAATTACTTTTTTGCAACCGAATTATAGTTAAATTACATAATGCTAACATAAATGTCAAAACATGAAGAATGATAATAACATTTTGCTTCAACAATTGGATTGTAAGGATAAGTCCATCCAAACCTTGTGCAACCTTAATCAAATCCTTATATGAACTATAAGGGAAGGGGGGTTGGAGATTCTTAAAGGCTTAAAGTTTGTGGACTCAGGCCATTTTCCAAAAGTATATTGTCCCTGATATTGTTGAAGATTGGATAAGGTGCCCTTTGAAAACTCATACTGGTGGTTCGGTTATTTGGAAGGCAGTGGTTAAATACATTGATGTCATCGAATCCAATCTAGCCTGGAATGTGGGGAATGGCAGGAAACTAAGGGTTGGTGAGGATCTGTGGGTCGGTTGCATACAACAACATAGACTTCCAACCCAAACGGTGGAGGCTCTGCGTCAGAGAGGTATTGTTTTTCTTTCCCAGTTAATTGCACATGTCCAGATGAATCCATGGTTCCAGACTTGGAGATCGGCACGGGAATTTGGGTTAATGGTTCCTGATGAAAGGGAATTGGATCGGTTTCTTGGGGATCTGACCCAAGCACAGATTCAACTCAATGACAGGGAGGATGTACTCATATAGGATTTGGACCTGGGAGGGAAATATACCCCGAGGGCTAGGTATATAAAGCTTAGAGCAGATGGTGTACAAAGGGATCGTATTTGGTGGTGGAAGAAACTGTGGAAAATTAAAATCCCACCAAAGACCAGAATATTTATGTGGTGTGTATTGGAAAACAAGGCACCTACATGGGAGAACTTACAAAAAAAGACTTTCTAGGGGCCTGAATGGTGTACTCTTTGTAAGTCGAATGGTGAATTTGTATCTCATCTTTTTTTAAACTGTCCTTTTATCATTGAAGTCTGGAAAGAGTGCTCAAAGACTCTAGGCCAAACTATAGGTGGGGGGGTATAATGATGCTAAAAGCCTGGGAGAATTGGAGGAGGGAGGAAACATTGGATTCAATGATGGCCTTGCCATTGTTGGCAATTTGGGGTGTCTGGATTGCTAGAAACAATTTCACAGATAAAGCTTGCACCACAGTAATTTCTGCAGGACTGGCTTGTGGAATACTTTCTGTTTTCCACAGCACATCAAAGCTTCAAGACAGAGGGATGTTTTCGAAGAAGAAATTGACAAGTCAATGCCTTTGGGTTTTTTTGATGGGGCAGCTCAAAATAATCTTTGTGGGGTTGGGACTTTTTTCTTTTTCTTTCGGAGAGTCATTCCTTCAAATTAATTGTGGGACTTGGGGAAGGCAGTAACAATTATGTTGAGTTCCTAAGCTTAAAGATTCTACTCATTTTTGCAACAAAGAAAGGGTGTCGATCTATAAATGTTTATGGTGATTCGATGAATGTGATTAATTGGACAAAAGGAACACAACAATGCAGAAATATTAGACTTGCCAACATTTTATCTTCTATTACATCAGTCATAAACTCTTATGTATCATTTTCATGACGACATGTCTACAGGGAAAACAACAAGAGGGCAGATAAATCCTCGAAGGAGGGGCTGCAATTGGCCTTGGGACAATGGAAGATTAGATAACTGGCAGAGGCTGTTGTTCATGAATACTATCATAGACCCTTTATAGAGAGAACAACACTTCATTAACTTTTTAAATTGTGGGATTACATGGTTCGTTTCTGATACTAGATACTGCTTTTATGATATTATGGTTTTTTTGGATATTAGATTGTCTTGGGACAATCTACAGCTTTCTATTTGGAACAGGTTGATAAAGGAACAACATATTATGTAACCTTTGTTGAAACAGGGTAGTGTTTTTATGTTGTTGAAAACTATATTTTTTATTATGTGGGGACTTACAGAGATTCGGGTTTTTTTTGTCTATATGCTCATAGTTGTACTAAAATGCACAGCAATGTGTATCTATTGAATGTAATTTTTTTCTCAAAAGATGATATAAACTTACGCTTTTTTTCCCAGGAAAAAAAATGAACTATAAGTGAAATCATAAGTTGTAACGAGAAGAAGGAAGAAGTAGTTCACATATTCCAAAATGATCCTCAAACTTATTTTAAATAAACCACTCCTACATTTTTTTAATTGTTAGCAAAATGAAAGGTGTTGGATTTATGTCACTCGTCCATATCGAGACTCATAATGGTGGTGGACATCCAAAGAATCACCATAGATTTTGGGTGATTTACCACCCGAAAAATTCCAATACATCTCATTACGTTGACATCCCATTAAAATGGCCACTTCTATGATCAATGGTCTAAATGTTGAATGTTACAATGTTTATGAAAACTCCCTTTGAAATATCTATCAAAATTTCCAAAATTTCATCTTTAGAAAAATCTACAAAAACGTCTTAATTTATGCCATTTTGGAAAAAAAATATTGCCTTCTATAAGAACATTATTGAGTCTTAAAAAGATAGCAAATTAACATCTATCTCTCTCTATATACATAGTGGTGGATAAAGACAACCCTTATCAAATAGGAAACCACTGACAGCTTTAGGAAATGGGCTTTCTAGTCAAAATTCAATTGAAGGAAAAGTAGTTGTGGAATCGAGACCAATAACTTCTCCATATGGGCATGCTGAAAAAGGTTGCAAGACACCAACTAATCAACAATCTTTGAAGGTGGAAAATCAAATTTTCGATAACCTGCATTTGCTTAAATCTACCTATAAACCATTTTCCATCTCAAAAATCTACCAGGATATAGTCAATGTCCAGAGCTCAATTATATTGGACTTGCTGTTATGAACCAAGTTATCTGAGCAGATAGTTTTGCTATAAAATACCAACCATGTTAGAGGAGATGTTAGGAGAGGCGATAAATTTTTGATTGTGCAGTATCATTCTCGCATCTATTTATTGTGATTTTTACTATGCTGAAAATTAAGGGGTTTTTTTCCTATGAGAAAAATGTATTGTTTTTTTCTATATTGTTATTTTTAATAAATTATTAATAAGAATTACACAAATCCCTTGATATTGTTATTAATTTCATCATTCGACCTTGACATCAACTTCTATAGCCACGAGCTTCACTTATGTGGACAAAACTTAGTTTTTCAAATTGCTTTGCACCTATTTAAGCCATCAAATATTCCAAGTGCTTTGCACCTTTTTGAGTCATCAAATATTTGATGTCTTGATGTAGATCTATTTTCGATCAAGAAAGAAAAAAAATATTATGTGAATAAAATTTCTCTTGATTTTTAAAACAACACAAGGAAAATATTAACCTTTATACTTCTCAAGAAAATGCATGATCAAATGCTTACTAATTTATTTTATATACTATAAAAGCATTCATCTTCATCATAGCATTAATATATCAACCATCAAACCCAACACCAAGCATTTAATACATTAGATATAGGGAGGAGGTTAAATATGTGAGACCTGGGAAATAGCTACATAGAGGGGGTTAATACCCAAGTTTAAAATATTTGTGATCTCAATTTTCTTTTCCTTCTGGCAAAACTAAAATAATACCTCAAAATGGGATGCATGTTAATGTATAATTTCGACTTATAGTTAATAATAAATACTAATATTATTATAATAAATCATTAATCTTATTATTATCATAATAAAGATGTAGCTTGGGTAATTGGGAAGAATGTTTGTTACCCTCCCCATCTAGGTTCAATTCATGGAAGTGACATGAATGTTTATCCCTTTTGTATTGACTATGTAATGATTGAGTGGATTATGTAATTCTAGCCATACCTAAAAGTTAGCCACATGATTATAAAAATTTATGTCATAATGAAGAGAAAGCATTATAATCAACAAGGAAAACACGAGTCCTTATACTCCCCAACAAAATGGTGTGATCAAACAATTTGAAATTTATCAATATATATCTTTTCATCTTGTTGACACTTTATGGATTGAAGAATCAAAACTATGGACTTTTAGGGGCCATTTTTCAGGATTGGTCATAAAATCTAGTAAGGAGACTTAAAATTAGATAGTCCTCAAATGGATACCGATAATGCACTTTTTGAGATTGAAAAAAGTTATCATCAACATAGAAAATAGTATTATTTTTATTTTATTTTTAATATTTAATATTTATATAACATAAAATTTTAAAATTTTAATTTTTAATCTAAAGACCTATCAAATAAAAGAGTGAAACATATAAGTAAGAATTAATAAGAGTTAAAAGAGTGAACCACACACACACACACACACACACACACACATATATATATATATAACCCCAACAAATTGTTTGACTTGGTTAAGTGTAATTGGTTATAGTATCAATGGGTTAACATATCAACCAAGTCAAACAATTTGTTGGGGTTATATATATAACCCCAACAAATTGTTTGACTTGGTTAAACGTAATTGGTTATAGTATCAATGGGTTAACATATCAACCACATTGACCCATTAACCATCAATTACCCTGTTTACCAACCACATAATTCACTAGCCCTTGACCATGGTTTACCACCGTTAACTATATTAACCATAGTAATATATTAAACCCAATCTCATTGGCCCACTAACATGGTAAGCCACGTATCCACTAAGCCATACAATCCAGAAGCCTCCTAACATAATAACCCATCAATTTTTCACCCTCATCAACCATATTGACCATCGATAAAGAGGAGCTGCGTTCGAAGGTTTGAGAACTCGACGTTTCGATCCCTACTCTGGGATCATCATCAGGAGACAGTTAGAAGCGTGAGGAAGATTGTAACTTGCCCGAGTAGTTAAATATGAATCATTTAGGGTTTTAAGGTAAGAAATGTATTAGAAGGGTCGGCTTAGTAAAACATAAGAATTTTTAATTTTGTAAAAAAAAAAAATTTAAAAACAAAATTAAAAATTCTTATGTTTTACTAAGCCGACCCTTCTAATACATTTCTTACCTTAAAACCCTAAATGATTCATATTTAACTACTCGGGCAAGTTACAATCTTCCTCACGCTTCTAACTGTCTCCTGATGATGATCCCAGAGTAGGGATCGAAACGTCGAGTTCTCAAACCTTCGAACGCAGCTCCTCTTTATCAATTTACTACTGCGTAGATGACCATCTTCAAACATATTGACCATCGTTGACCATAGTTAACCACCCTTGACCATTGTCGACCACCATTGACAATGGTTACTAGTACTGAACTTTTTTATAGTGGTTGAAATTATTTATCATGATTGACCATTGTTAACCATGTTGAAAAGGGTTAACCTCATTAATACAACACACTTTTTCTACCATGCATTTAGATCACTAGATCCTACTAAGGCCTTAAGGAGGATTTGCTCATGACATGGTTTGAATACATAGAGCTCCATCACTAGATTCTTCCCAACTCCCTTAAGTGTTAAGAGAGTTGAAAATTAGTACCATTTTCCTATAACTATGTGGCAATTAATTGGAAATTAATAAAAATATTATTCTTTTATTGTATCATGCAAACCTACAACCTTTGATAACCATATAACACATAACCTTCTAACAAACATTGGCCTCTTTTGACTAATGTGGACTATTAATCAACATCGACCAACTTACAAAACTAGTTACCACCTACCCACTAACTAATCCAATAACCACCAAATCCATTAATCCCTGAACACGCTATCCTCGGTAACTCACTAAACTCAGTGAGCATTACGCATATCAACCACTATGTTGACTATGGTTAGTCATTGTTTGCCATATTCACCATGGTTCACCATATCAACCACATTGACCCACTAACCCCTAATTGTTTACCCACTAAGGTCATAGCCACTTTTCCACTAAACCATATTGAAACAACATAGCCCACTAACCACATAACCCACAAACCTCTTGTTATCACTCAGAAATTTCCCTTGACTGTGGATGTAAATCCCTAAGGTAACCTCAAACCAATCTTTAGGTTGGAAACTGACCTTTCCAACCAGAAGGGGATCCCTCAATGAAATTTATTCATAATGGCTAGATTTGTAGAAAAGGATAGGGTTTATAATGTGGTTGGTAGGGTTAAGGATGAGACCATTGGGCATGGAGTCAAGGGTTGGAATTAACAAAGTGATCAATAGCAAAGGCATGGTAAACAATATATTTACAGTCACTAAGTTCGTTGTAGTATGATGGAAGAATTTAGAATTAACAGTACACTACATCAGAGCATCAAACACTGAATGAATTCCAATGTAAATTTAGAATAAAAGCTCCAAGTATTTAATTGTATGATTTCAGAGCATCAAATTTGAATTCCAAACCACTTACTTTCAATTAAATACTCGAAGATCATATATTAAATGGAATAATGAGATAAAATATAAACCTATACACATAAGGAAAATCACATACTTTAAGAATCTTGGCACAAGAATCTCTGGCACGGGGAATTTCAAATATGGGAAAATATTTGCCTGCCAAGTGTGAGATTTGATCTTCAAGCGTTTTCCTTAAAATATGATTAAAAAAAATGTCTCTTTGACTATCATATTCTCTTTAAAATGCCCTTTGTATCTTTTCAAATCTGATTTATCCATATCCTTCTTAAAAAATATCAATTTTAAATATATGGGAATATCATATTTCGCTAAACTAATTCCCAAATATTTTTTATCGTGTAAAATTCCATTTCGATATTTCCATAGAAATAATTAACACTTGTGGTTTTGAAAACCGTGACCTGTTTATCCATCCATGGAAAACCATTCCTTGTAAAACTCCTTAGTTATTTGCATTTGATTTTATTCATTTATTGATTCCATAAATGAAATTCAAAACAAATTTCATAAATAATTCTTCACCTTGTAAAAACCATCCACTGTTTTTGAATCCATGTCTTGTTTTGCCCAAGTTTTGTATATTGATAAATATAATCCAAAAACCATTTATAAATTTATGTAAAAATCATCTATTGGTTCGTTTCATGTGGTTTTAACATTCCAAAATATGGAAAACATTTAATTTTCCTGAGCACCAACAAAAGTTTAAACATTAGGTAAAAAATAATATTTTATTGGCGTTGCATTTCGGAGATGGTGGATGGTGGTATTGTTCTGACCTCTTTTGGTAGAGAAATAGATGAGGAAGTTACATGTTGTAAAAACCCCAACCATGGTAAAAATTTGTCTACCACTTAAAAATGCACTTAAGCCCAACGAAATAACCGTCTGTGCTCCATCAAACCCTTTTGAGCTTCCAAAGTTCAACATAACACCGCCGACTGTATCAAAAATATGAAGACCAAACATAATCAACATAAAGTATACCAAACACAGACTAGAGAACGAAATAATCACAGACAACATGAAGATAATTGACACAACAAGTAGCGCAACAACGGAGGATATCGAGGTCAGGTGGATATCGTGGTTGAGGACGCAACAAATACAACCGTGGTTGTGGCTGACCAAGATGCTTTGTGTGCTAGAATGAAGAACATTTGAGTCTCGACTATCCTTAGAAGGACAAGATAGATCTCAAATTATGTACTAAATGTGGTTTCAGTGAGAATACCCTAGAGGATCGCCCCATTATGCTCAGAGAACTTCTTGATAAAAAGAATCTTAATATTTTGTTTGGTGTTCATAAGAATGATGTAATTAAACATAAGAATTTGCAAATTGTTACAAGAAAAGGCACAAAAATCGGGACTCATAACATACAAGTAAAAATATTTCCAAGTAAGGATTGCAATTACCCCCAGATTAATCAATAGAAAGATGTATTTAATAATGTTTCAAGAATTTTGGTTGATTAGGGCCTTTTTCAAAAAGAAAAAAAAAACTGGATGGTAGGCGGGTTGCAACTCAACAGGAGCTCCAAGAACCAGAGAGCGCAAACATCATACTAGTTTGAATTTTTGCAGGTTTTTGGATTTTGAAGGACCGATCTTCGAGCAGGTAGATTGGGTTTTCTTTTTGCACGTTGATCTGGATCGTGAACAGGAGCTGCATAGCTTTGTTCTTTTTGGAAATCTTGAATCGGCTACAGAAATTTATTTTTTACCTAGGAACAACATCGCTTCTAAGGTTGTGTGTGCGTTTTTCAAGAACCCAAGTTTGAGTGAGAGATATGAGAGCCATGGCAGTAGGAGGGGATCCTTCCCCTCCCCTTGAGCTTGATGCCTTCAGAAGATTGGTGGCAGCAAGCAACAAGAGGAAACTTAGTCTGAATCAGCAGAAGTTTGTCAAGAAATTAGACAATATACCTTCAGTGGATTTATCTATAGAACACCCTTGCCGGACAGCTATGAATATTGCAGATCAGGGCCTTATTGGTCATTTTACAGGTCTTTGGCCATCCCCCAAACCAATTCATGGATGGGTTCAGAGCAATTGGAAGCCCCTTATCTCGGAAGGCATACATAGTCATTTGGTAGGTAAGGGATACTATGTATTCCTATTTGAAAAGTTAGAAGATAGAGATTTAATTTTTCAAAATGGTCCATACTTCATGGGCCCTCAAGGGTTGTACCCGAATAAGTGGACGCTAGATTTTGATCCGAGCCAAGATGTGCCTTCAATAGTTCTTGTTTGGGTTAGACTCCTGGATCTTCCTCTTCATTGCTGGAAGTCGGAGTCTTTAGAATCCATAGGAAACAAATTGGGGAAGTACATAACTAGGGTTGAAAGAAGAGACCAATATTATTGTGATAGAATATGTGTAGAGGTCGATCTGGCGGTAGGGATTCCTGAAGAAATTAAATTGACAATAGAAGACTTGTCACATGTGCACGAGCTCGATTATGAGTAATTGCCATTTAAATGCAGGCATTGTCATGGATATGGTCACTTTGCTAAAATGTGTAAGAATAAAGCAGAAGAGGAAGCTGACAAAGAGAAGGGAGAACAATGGACTAAAGCCCAAAAACTAGCACATAAAAGCAGGTGAATAGATCAAAAAGGAAAAAGAGGAGAAATGGGGTTGGGTAGTAATCCCATCAGACATAAGCAGAATGAAAATGAGACAGATATGAAGGAAATCATATCACAAAACAAATTTGCAGTGTTGAGCAATCCAAAAGAACAAGCTCCAGTGCTTGAGGAAGGGGAAGTCCAACAATCTCAAGGACTGATAAGGGAATGAAATTCAGTTGCTCGGGATCTTGGTTCTCCTGTTGGTGGCTCTTCCCCTACATATGCAGAAATGGGAAAAAAGAAACCCATGGATAATTATGAATCCTCTGAAGAAGAATCTCTAGAGAGGTACTATAAAAAAGGGAGAAAACCTCTCAAGAAGGTTTGAGGGGAAGAAGTTGAATGTTGAAGATGCAAGGCAGTCGAGCCACAATAAAGACGTCTATCGGTAGGAATACTCGAGCTAGACATGTAAAGGAAGGTCCTCAACCTTTTGTCACAATTAAGCAATGCACATTGTCTCTTGGAGTTGCAGGGGGCTGGGAAATCCTTCGAAAGCTGAAGCTGTAAAAGACCTCATAAAAATGGCTTCACCCAATGTCCTTTTGCTCCAAGAGACAAAGGTTGATGAGGGAAATATCCTCTCATTAAGCAAAATGAAATGGAAGAAGAACACATGGATCGCAGGGAATGCAAGGGGTTCATCCAGTGGACTTGCAACATTGTGGGCAGAGGATACATTTTCTTTGGAAAATTCCTTTAAAACTCGGCACTAGATATTTACTGAAATTTGGCACCTCACAAGTAAGATTTCTCTATCTATTTTTAATATATGTTCCTGTTAATTTTCAATAGAAAAAAGAATGTTGGAAGTCTCTTGCAGATTATGTGGATACAAATGTACCATCCAATATAATTATGGTTGGCGATCTTAACATCATGCTGGACCCAAAGGATAAAAATGGAGGAGTCTGTGGGAGGGACCCAATGCTAAAAACAATGGAGAAATTTATCCATTTATGGGATTTGATTGATTTTAAGCCAAAGAAAGGCAGATTCACGTGGACTAACAACATAGTAGGAGTGGCCAATG
The DNA here is from genome assembly GCA_001517045.1 of Pseudotsuga menziesii. Taxonomy (NCBI): domain Eukaryota; kingdom Viridiplantae; phylum Streptophyta; class Pinopsida; order Pinales; family Pinaceae; genus Pseudotsuga; species Pseudotsuga menziesii. The sequence continues at coordinate 331,446 of LPNX010957514.1, read as the reverse complement.
TATTAGCAAGACTGGATCGTTTCTTGGTTCAGAGTTCTTTTTTGGAGAAAAAAGTCATTTCTTCTAGCATTTTGTTGAAATTAACTTCAGATCACAAACCTATTATGCTACAGTTTGAAGAGGAAGAAGATATTGGGCCCTTTCCTTTTAGGTTTATTCCACTCTGGATAGATCGTGATGGTTTTATGAATATAGGCTCATAGTCTTGGTCTCAGCCAGTAACAGGATTGCCAAATTTTGTATGGGAGCAAAAATTAAAATTCACAAAACTTGCTCTTAAGGAATGGGTTAAACAAACTCTAAAATCTCCATCCAATGACAAAATAGAGGCGTTAAAAAATTTAGAGGTGAATCAAATGGAAATGGATGAAACAGGAATAACCCCAGGTAAGTTGGAAAAAGAACAACAAGCTCAGTTCAATGCTTTTTGTGCTTTTAGAAAGGAAGAAGAATATTGGAGTGCAACATCTGGTTAAAAGCGGGAGACAGAAATACATCTTTCTTTCATAGGAAGTATAGAGCAAGACTCTCTCACAATCACATTTTGGAAATCTCCTCCTTAGATAGAATTTTTTTTAAATGCCACTCTCAAATAAAGCAGGCAGTTAAATCACACTTTCAAGGTTTGTTTAGTGAAACTGGATTAATAGAGAATGATTTAAACTTAGAATTTTTATCCAATATTCCCTCTTTGGTCAGTAAGGAGACAAATGGAGAACTTGTGGATGCATTTACAGAAGAGGAGCTCATTGATGTTATTTGGTCAATGGAGCCGGATAAAGGCCCAAGCCCAGATGGATTCTCTTTTTATTTTCATAGAGTTTGTTGGGCATTAATCAAGAAATATCTCTTGAGGATGATCGTAGCCTTTCAGTTAAAAGCTAAAATTGGTGGATGCACCAATTCCACTTTCCTTGCATTAATCCCTAAAGAAGTTAATCCAACAACTTTTGAAAGATTCCGGTCAATATCTCTTTGCAATGGTTCTTATAAAATACTTTCTAAACTTTTGGCTAATCGGCTCAAGCCTTTGCTAGGAAAGCCGATCTCCCCTCTTAGAGGAGGGTTTGTCAAAGGGAGACACATCTTGGATAATGTGATCCAAGTTCAAGAAGCCATGCAATCTAGCTTTCAAAGACAGGAGAAAGGCATGCTAATCAAACTTGATATTGAAAATGCTTTTGACAGGGTAAGGTTGTCCTTCCTTTATAAAGTTCTTTGCTCATTTGGGTTTAGCTCAGCATTTGTAAATTTGATAAAAGCTTGTACAGATAAACCTTGGATAGCTCCTTTAATAAATGGAAGACCGACAAATTTATTTCAAGCAACCAGGGGTCTTCGTCAGGGCTGCCTGCTCTCGCCGTTCCTGTATATTCTGATGGTTGAATCTCTAGGTAGAAATTTATCCACCAAAAAAAAGAAGCAGGGATTATTCCAGGAATTAAGACAGCTAAATGGGTAGACTCTATCAGTCATGTTATATTTGTGAATGATTCGCTCCTCTTGGGAGGGGCCTCTCTCAAGATGGCAAGAGATTTCAAAGGAATTCTGCAAAACTTTTGTCTCATTTTAGGAGCTCTGAATAACAATAGAAAGAGTGCAGTGTATGGTTGGAACACCAATCATTCAACTATCTGAATATAGCAAATGTTTTAGAATTTTCTGGATATGACACTTGGGATCAGATCAAATATATGGGTCTTCCTCTAACCCTAAGTCAAAACAAACCTATTCTTTGGTTGGAAGCTATTAGTAAGATAAAAGCAAAATTTACTTCTTGGGGTGGACAAGGGATCGCGAAGTCAGGGAAGCTTATAATGATCAAGTCAATTCTGTCAGCCCTTCCAATATATCAATCTTCTCTTCTCCTAGCTCCAAAAGCAATTATGGATCATATTTCCAAACTTATTCGAGATTTCCTACGGAGAGGTGGCAAAGGAAATCAGGTTAGATTGCATTTAGTTAACTGGGATATAGTCAAAAGACATGTGTTAGAAGGTGGCCTGTGAATCAAAGATCTGGGTTTGACAAATCTTGCTATGGGAGGCAAAATTTTGTGGCAACTCTTTTTTGATCGTAAACATCCGGTTAGTAAAGTATTATGGAAAGAATATCTCTTGGGAGTAACTCTGAGAAACCTTCATGCAGTAAACACTCCCAAAGGCTCTCTAACTTGGAATTTATGCCGAAGAGGACTTGAATTCTTCCAAAAGAATTTATATTGCATTCCTGGGAATGGAAGGAAAATTGTTCTATGGGAAGATAATATACAAGGACATGCTCCATTATCAATTAATTCCTCTCTCACAGAGATCAAGCTTTGGCTTATCAACAAAGGGATATTACGGTTAGCAGATATTTCAATATGGGACAACAAAGGAAACTGGGTAGATTAGACATTTTTCAGAACTGTCGAAATGGCTCAACACACAAAAAAACTTGTTGCTGACAGAGCTAATAGGAAAAGCTCCAATTCATTATTCGATAAAGGATCCTTGGGGATGGGGAAATTCAGGTAAATATACAACATCACAAGGATACTTAGCTCTTCAAACTAATTTGCCACCATCGCACCCAACTCAATTTTGGAAATTTGTTTAGAGTTCTCCATGTGTGCCTAAGGTTAACTTCTTCACGTGGATAGTAATGCATAAGAAGGCGTTAACAGGTGAAAACATGGAAAAGAGAGGTTTCTACAGCCCATTTAGAATTTTTTTTGTCATCATGTTGCAGAGACATCAGATCATTTGTTTATTGATTGCGTCTTCACTCAGCAGACATGGGTGCTGATTCTAAACGATTTACTGGTGTCTGCCCCTGTGCAAACTGAAACTGTAAATTTGTTTTTAAATTGTAAGTTAAGGTATCCAATAAATGGTTCAATTAGTCTTGGATGGAGTAAAATTTGGCAAGCTATTCCAAAATTCTTATGGTGGAAACTCTGGCTTGCATGAAATGATTTAATTTTTAATAATAGGTCCACGAAGCCAGAAATTGTAGCAACAAAAGAAAAGGTTATGTTACTGGAAGTAGTGGGAAATAAATTTTACATTGATCCCAAAACAGTTGAATATCAATGGATTGGTTCTTTGCAGCAGGAAAAACCTCAAAAGGATCCCGGTAATCCCTTTATAAAACCAAAGTGGAAAATGAGACTACATGAAAAGGAATTTTCAGAATGGTGGAAAAGACAAAATAAAGTTTCATTTTTTTTCGATGGAGCATCCAAAGGAAATCCGGGGATAGCCAGAGCAGGGGAATTGTTGTATTATCTTGGAGGAATGTTAGAAATTAGTTTCAGTTGTGCCATCGGACAAAGCAGGAATAACCAAACAAAAATACTTGCTCTCTTAAAAGCCTGTCAGCTAGTGAAGGAAGTCGGACATAAAGACATGCAAATATTTGGAGATTCGGGAATTCTAAACAAAGTTCTAAATATTGATAAACAATTCAGCAATCTTTCCTTGAATGGGACTATGGAAAGGATTCAATTCATCTTGATTGAATTTGACTCTGTTTCCTTTTTTCATATACTCCGAGAATTGAATAAGAAGGCAGATTCTAAAGCCAATCGGGGCTGCCAACTTCCTACAAGAATGCTAAGTCTGAATGAAGGACCTAGCTTGAAGCACCAAATCCCATAAGAAATAATAGAGGGGCGTTGCCACTTGTATTATCCCTGAAAATGAGTAGTTTTGGAATGAAGGAAATGTAATCATCGACATATTTGTAAATTGGTTGATGGCTTTGGCCAAACAAATTTTTCATACAAAAAAATAGATATACGTTTTAGTAAAAAAAAATGTTTCAAGATTTTTTGAAGAATTAGCACAAGAAGAAGACATTAAAGAACAATAGAAATAAAACATTGAATGAGCTATTGCAATTACTTACCAAAGAAGAAGTTGTTGCATGACTGATTGATCTTATGTATACGATAAAGAAGGACACCAACAATGAAAAAATTCCAAGAAACTTATGTATCCTGAGACAAAAGGAGAAAACAGACATTGATCGTCTCATCAATCTCGACATTGTCAACTATTGTATCTGAAAAGTCATTCTTGACTTCGAATCACAAGAAAATATCATGACAAGATCGACGTGGGAACGACTTGGTCGACCACAATTATCGAAATTAGGCATCTACCTTAAGCTTGCTAATCAAGGTCTCATTGAACCTATTGGTGTTTTGAAGTCAGTGAATACAGGAATCATGGGTATCTAAGCACAATTTGACTTCGAAATTATCGATCCTCAAGATGGAGCGACATCTTTTCAAGCCTTGGTTGGTCAACCATGGGGATGAAAAATGAAAGCATCTGTTTCTTTGGAAAAAGACCGCATAACACTCAAAGGAGATGGCAATAATGTTATTGTTCCAATTTATCCTTTAAGGGAAAATCCATGGGAGGAACCAGATGACCAAGAGGGAGACATAAGAATATTATATCAAATAAATGGCAATAATGAAGATACTATCGAACCAAATGAGGACATAGAAATTCATCTGGGATCAACTCTGTGAATTGGCTACAATTCTAACACCAACTTATATGACTGGCAGATAGAGAAATACAAAATGCATGCTAGAGACTGTTGGTCAGTACAAGCCATCCCCCGACGAAAAGAGAAACAATGCTTTTCAATTTCTATCGTTTTCAAAAATATTTGAGAAAAGACAAGACATTATCCAATGCTAGCACTAACAAAAGTTGAATCAACTATATTGCCACTGCCAAGATATAAAGAACACGACTCTCTTGTCATGCATGTCGAACAAGTATCTCGAAATGTCAGAGAACATGGAAGATTGCAAAGTATGGTAGAATCCTTCACTAGTCAAGCATCTAGATGGTGGTAGACACATTAGTCTCACATGCCCACGTGGACGATTGCATTGACCTATTTTATTGATAGGTTTGGAGGGGAAAATATGACAGTAGAAGCAAAAATTCCAATATTTATGTAAGGCATGGACCCGCACATTCATATTGAAATATCCCAAAAAGAATAGAGGAGACTTGGCTATAAAGATGATAAATTATGACCACGTTTCTTTCTTGCTACATTAGACGATCTCCCAAAAAAATAGTACCAAATGGAAGAAGCCAGGGATGGAACTTTCACTTGGCAATAATTTGAAGACAATTTCATAAAAGACTTCTCATTTTCCTAGTGGAAGAATACATTAAGGAGGTGATTGAAGAAATCAAGAAGTTCATAGAGCTAACGAATAATGCCCATTCGACCAAGGACCACAGACTAGAGTTGACATGTAATAATTTTCCAACCAAGACAATTAAACTGTCCACGTGATTAGAACTAGAAAAATATAAAACTGTCGGTAAGAGATTCTGTTGGAAGTATGACCATCCATCGACAAGGAAACTGATAACATCATTATTGAAAGTAGCCATGAAAGAGAAAAGTGAGCCCAAAAGATTTGCATAAAAAAGACTTTCCTCCAACCTTCATGAAATTTAAAGAAGGTGTTCAACCAATTAATGAAGCAAGGTCACCATAGTGGATGGATGCAAAAATCAAGAGTAAAGAGGTTGACATCTCAAACGATAACCAACCAAAAATGACAAATATTGGGGACTATTGGACTGAACAAAAAAATAGTCGACATAACTAGCCTAGTTAAAGAATATCAAGACATGTTTTCCAGATGCTATAAATATTTAGAAGGGTTATTACAAGAAATGGGTGAAATGAAGACCGACATCAAGCAGGACGCTAAACTAGTGAACAAATGCACATAAAAACTAACACACAAATACAAAGATATTGTCAAGAAGGAAATAGAAAACATGGTGGAAACTAGAATAATCTACCTTGTAGATCAATTAGAGTGGGATAGCCCTATGGTTGTCTAGCCAAAGAAGCATGATCTGACGAAATTGTGCATATGTGTTGACCTCCAAGGATTGAATAAATTTACACTAACGAACCCTTTTCCTACACCCTTCGTCGATGAGATTATTAATGAAGTTGTCGGTCATGAATGTTATTCTTTCATAGATGGATTTTTTAGCTATAACCAAGTCCCTATTGCTAAATAATATCAACACAAGACTACATTTGTTTGCAAATTCAGATCATTTGCTTATAAATTCATGCCCTTTGGTCTCAAGAATGCACGATCAGTCTTCTCAATAATCATCCTCAAAGATTTTCAAGAATATATATATATATATATATATATATATATAAAACAATGGTTGTCTACTTCGACGACTAGACAATCTACACTCTACTTCGCGACCATATCTAATGTCTTCAACTCACGCTAGAATGATGTCGACAAATACAACTATCATTGAATATCAAAAAGTGTATATTTACAACACCAATTGGAATCCTCTTGGGCCATGTTGTTTGCAAAGACGAGATCAAAGTTGACTTCGGCAAAATAAAATTTATTCTCGACTTGAAACCATCGGTCAATTCAAATCAAGTACAAGTGATTCTAGGACATACATGATACTATTGAAAGTTCATTAGACACTATTTTGACACCGCATACCCATTGGAAGAAATATTAAAATAAAATGTAGAATTCCAATGGTTTCATGAATGTGAGACGTTCTTCATACTACTCAAACGAAAACTAGTTGAATCCCCTATCTTGTGGTTTTCGAACTTGTCAGTTGAGTTTCATGTCCATATTGACGCTTCTTGAGTTACTGTCGATGCAATCCCCACCCATCCTAGAGACGACATAATGGACTACCCAAATGCATATGCCGAGGGAAAACTTAACAAAGTTGAAAGGAATGATTCAACTATTGAGCAAGAGGCACTTAGCATTATCTTTGCATTACAAAAATACCTACACTATATTCTGGCTAATCCATTCATATTCTATACTAGCCATCAAGCTCTAAAATATCTAGTGAACAAGCCACTCCACCATTGTTGGAAATGTCACTAGCTTCTTCTATTCTAGGAGTTTGAATTTGAAATAAATGTTCAGTCAGGGAAGGAAAATGTTGGTTCCGACCATTTGTCTAGAATTGAAACAGGCGAAGAACTCGATGGAATCAATGACGATTTACATGAAACCCACCTATTTCAAGTTGAAACAATGCCGACATAATTGGAAGATATTGCGTAGTTCCTACACGAGGGTCAAGGACCATAAGGAATTCCAAAAAATAAAAATAATATTTTAGCAATGAAAGTTGTACTATATACCTTAATGAATGTATTTTTATAGAAGTTAGTGCTAGATGAGATACTTTGAATACGTGTACTAGAACATGAATGTCAAGGTATCATCAACGGAGCACATAGCGGACCTGTTGGAGGACACTTTTAAGATGATACAACTATGAGGAAAATTTTGCAAGTACGTTTATGGTGGACAACACTCCACAAGGATTGTCGAACATAGGCAGTTAAGTGTGACAAATTCCAAAGGATGGGTTGGCCATTACCCAAGAACGAAATTTCATTATTATCTATTAATCTGAACCTCACATTTGAAATTTGGGCTATCGACTTTGTCAACCCATTCCTTGTCCGAGGGAAATGGACAGGAACATGTTCTATCATCACAACCATTGAATACGCCATCAAATGGGTTGAGGCTAAGCAAGTGCAAACATGTTCAAGTGAAGTAGTAGCCAAGCCTATTCATTTATGAAAACATTGTCACAAGATTTGGATGCCCCCTCACCCTAATAAATTATTAAGGAACACATTTTGTCAACAAAATATCAAAGTGTTAGGAAATGAATTGATGATCGACCATTACAAGAGAATAACTTATCATCCACGATCAAACAGATCAATTGAAGAATTCAACAAAACTTTGACTAAAGCATTGAAGAAAATTTGTAGTATTGAAAAAGACAACTGGGATGACAAAATTTCCATTATTCTATGGGCCTATCGGACAACATACAAATGATCGACAAGGAAAAAACCTTTCAAACTAGTCTATGGATAAGAAGTAGTTGTCCCATTGTATTTCAAGCAACAAGCACTAGTTATAATGGATGTGATTCACCTGGATATTACTAGAATGAGGGAGGATTAGAATTTTGACCTTAACAAGCTTCAGGAACATTGACGGATGGAGATTCGTCATTAAGAGGTCCAAAAACAACGACAAAAATCCTGGCATGATCGACATATACAACATCGGGACTTTGCAATTGGAGATCTTGCATTACTATATGATAGTCAGGTAAAAGGAAATCCTAAGGAGTTACAATTGCTTAGATGTGATTATATATCATTGAAGAATTGAATAGCAATGGGCCGGTTTGACTAAGAACTCTTTAAGGATGAGTATCTCCAAACTTGTCAGCAACGTTCGACTAAAAAGATATAGGCTATAGAATGGGTGCAATGATGACCAATAGTCGAGTCACTATTTGGTTGAATGTCGTACCCCCAGGTTTGTGCCCGATTGTTTATTTGTTAATTAATGTAATCTTGAAAAAAAAAAAGAGAGAAATAAAGGGGAAATAGACAAAATGGTTAGATAACAACTTATTTTCATTATAAAAGGATGTTTAAACATTGTTGGTGGCAGGAAAATTGAATGTAATGACTGTAAACTAGCAAGCAGAGAGTGAGCAAGAGCAAAGGATGAGGAGCAATCATCAAACCCCACCCAGATCCCACCGACGAGAATGATCGACTAGTCGATTTGCAATTGACCAGTCGATACAACATTGGACAAGTCGACCATTGAACAACATCATGATAGACCACACTGATGAAGTTATGCCGACTAACCAAAAAATATGGAATGAGAGGACAATTCACCCGTGAGAAATAGCTAGCAGCAATCAAATTGATAGTTAATGTATTCACCTACTACTAAAAATCAATTGTTGAGCTCTCCACCTATACATACGCATCTAGAGTAGTATTGGGATCATTTTTGCAAAGAGATTGTGGAAGTCCACTTAGCATCCACTTAGTCACGAGTTAGTAAACATGATTCTCTACATGATATGACCATGGAACCTAAAATAAGAAATACCACTACAAGATCAATGAAGACAACCATGAAAAACTTTCCTGAGTCGGAGGATCTAACAATGTCGCCACTGAGAGCTTGCCATCAAATAAATCACATAGCCCAAACAAAAGAACATCAATGGAGGATATATTGGAAAGAAATATGAGAATTGGGAGTTTGAGATGACAAATAGTCTAAATCCACCAAAATTTCATCTCTGCAAAGATCCGCCATTAATTGAGTGCCCCCATGCTCGACAGTTTTGATGGCCTAAAATCTTTGATTGCCCAGTACATTGTGAGCAAATACCATAACATAAAATTATGTTTGGACCATCCCCTTGAAATAAACGCTCAAGTAATTGCAGAAGTAACAGGTCTAACATGTAAGGGACATGTTGTACTAGTCAAGTCCAACCCATCCCTAGTCGAAGAATTCATCGACTCCATGTAGGGGAAAAACTCCAAAGGACTTGTTATCAACAAGATACAATATGTTGTTTATAGACATGTATCAATCATCGTTTCCATCTGCCTAACTGACACAGGACAACCATCCGATATCAGGATCAACATGTTAGAAGCCATAAAATTTGTCACTACTCAAGGAAACTATTTAATTGGGATGACCACTTGGTTGGCATTCTGCGGTCGACCTGTGGAATGTGTCAAGAAACTAGAACAATGATATGCTACCCTTTGCTACTTATTTGGCTAGCAATGTCAAGGATCACACCTGTCGGTGATCCTTCATCCACAACAAAGTATTCAATAATAATGTATAATTTCAGAGTCTTCCAGACTCATGGAAGCCCCAAAGGCCCTACAGTCGATAAAATTTGGATTGAAAATTGGTTTCAAGTCCTCAAGACCACATTTTCAAAATGGAGAGTACCCTGACAAGTCTGTTGTATTCTACCCCTGATTGTTCACAGTCAGTTAGAGATTGACTACAATAAAGTATGGTATATGCAAGGAGTTGCCAACAATGTCGCGGAGCTCGACTTCTACCCATCCGTGCAAGACATTTTGTCAGGCATTAGTAATCAATCAAACATTGTGCATCCAATCCCTTCCTTCACATGGAAAAAGTGGGAAAATGTAGAAAGCCCCTAACATACAGATGAAAAGAAGAACTCTACAAAGCCAACCTCTACTTAAAAACTATTGGGCCTCCAGTCAAAGAAGAAAATATGCTTTCTATAGTTCCTATCCCTAAACCGGCTATCAGTCAGAAGTCAATTACCTTACTGGGGAGACCACAAAATATAACAAACTTAAAGATGACCAACAGCTGGAACTCGACCTTTCCAAAAAGAAACTGGACATTGTCGCAAAACAAACATTTAGCAAACAACAAACTTTCAAAGAGAAAGGGTCATCCAAGTGGAAAATGATACTCTGGGAACCAACATAATACAAAATTTAGGAGCTACACCCGCAAGCCATGCAAATGATCAAAGATGTCGTAGCGAATCATATTACAGTCAATGAGAAAATTGATCAAGTACTCTCCAGTTAAGAAGCTATTGTAAAGGTAAAAATGTTGCGTTCTAAAAAGTCAAAACTCACATACAGTCACATGTGCAAAATCCTATTATTTTCCTCCATAATTCACAACCGTTGTCGCTAATGGCTATTGAAGAGTAACGACCGATTATTCCTAACACTTTGAATGATCCATATTTTCATAAATTTGTGGCCAATTTTCCTAATATTTTCCCCAATAGGAAAACCATAGTCACAACATGTCTGGTGTGGGAAGCGACTACTTACCCTGATATTCCTGCTTTTACATCGCCTAGATTCGAAATTTCCGACCAGTCGGATATTCCTTCCGTAGGTCGTCCACCATTGCCATTCTATCAGACCACTTTTGAAAATATTCTAGATATTCAAATTTCCCGATGATGACTATTTCTGCACTTGAAAAAATTATTGGTTTCCATACATAAACTTCTATGCATGCAATAACTATCCTTGTGTCATTGATTGTTCCTTTGTTGTCAACCATACCTTTACCTTCGAATGTACCTTTGTAGATGACCATTCCTTTGACTGATCCATTATCATCGATGGTTCCTTTGGTGTCGATTTCCCTTCCATCATCGACTAGTTTAGCTACATCATCTACCCCTCTAGTGTCGACCACCCCACTTGTTTCGAATGTCCCGTCTTCATTGACCAAGCCACCTCCAGATATCACATCGGCAACTACCCCCAATCCTTATTTAACTGTCACATCTTTAATTGACCCCTTGCATAAGAAGAAGAATAAAAAAGAATAAGAAGAAGTTGTCAGAAGTGACCCTTAGGCTTACAAAGGACCCCGCAGTAGCACTAGTTACTTTTGACCCTATAATACCAAAATATCACGAGTTGGATGCCCTCTTGGATGCCATTAATGTTGAAAAGAATAAATGTTGGGAAGATGATAAGCGCAAAGTCAACTAAATTGAAGAATAACATAAATCAACTCTACAAGCCTGTTAAGATATGAATTTTCAAGTCGCATGGACTCTTCATGGACCGTCCACCAAGAATCCACTCACTCAAATTGTCATGTTAGTTGGATCTCTTGCATAATTATACGAGGAAGTCATTCAACAAAAGAATCACCACGCTGTCAAGCAAGCGTTGGCACTACTTGCAAACCAATACAATCTTTTCCAGGATTGACACATGCAACTCATAACATATGTTGTTGAAGCCCAGCAAGCTAAGACCATCCTCAATACATGGTACGCCTTGTATGGACAAATTTTCACCAATATGGGAAAAGTATAGACCACTTTGTCACAAATATTTCAACAAAAATCCATCGTTGATCCTACTACAATCCAAACCTTAGAGCAACAAATACAAATGGAGAAGAATCACCTAGACGACCTTTACAAGAAGCAACAACAATGGGATACTCATGCATGGACTGCAAATACAAAGGTCAACCCAATTGTAACTCAACTCGACCATTTGCTTCTTATTGTCGATAATCAACACCAAATTTGGGGACTTGACCTTCACAACATTAAGCACCTATCTATTACTAAAAAAATCAATTTTCTATCGATCTTACAAACTACCTCTCACACTAGGGGAATACTTTAAGCGTCGACTTATCTTTTTGCCCCAACTATCATAGAAGCGTGCGCCACTTCTGAACCACCAACTACATCAATCAGTTAGCAACCTTAAGCATCAACACTGCATCATCTCCTTGTTCTCTTTATGATGAAGAATTTTTTTGTTGGTGGGTGTTAACGAAAATTCTCAATCAATGCAGACAAAGATTGTTTCCCTAGTCTAAATGATTTAGATATAGAACAAAGCAAAACAAGAATGAAAATATTCTCCTAGATTTATCAAATCACTTGAATAAAAGTTCCTTACCTTAAACTGGAGGTTGTCCTTATTAGCTTGAATCCCTTGCGACCCTGTTGACAAAGAGAAGTCCTGCAAAAGGATCAAAACAAACAGGAAACAAGTGGAAACACAAGATGGTATGACGTATCTAAACAATTGACCAAGGAGAACCATTATAAATGAAATCAAACATCATTTATGGAAAAGAAGATCATAATTGTATTAACATACATAAGGAAGAAATTACAACTGAAAAGCCTCGGTGTTGTGCTTCTTCCTACAAGCATTTTGCATCAAGATCTCAAGCCTTAGCCTCTCAACTCTATAAATATTTCAACAGCATAAGGCTGCTTTCTTGGTCCTCTCTCAACCATGAACGTGATCTTGTATTTATAGGACAAAAGGGACAAAGGGAGTTGAGGATTACTTGGATAAGGTTAAAGGATCATCCCTAGGGATTAGGGTTTCGACTGCCACCTATTCTGGGTGGTTGGGATAAGCCTATGTGAGGGATTCCTTCTATAAATCTCTCGATTCTTCTCTTTTTTTTATTTTTAACGAGCGTCAACGCATCTTGTTCATAAGCAAGTGGCCCCAAGAAGAGGCGATGCTTCCTGTGAAAAGACAAGAAGTGTCATCGATGCTCTTTGTCCCTATGCAATAGGTGTGAGCTAGGTCTGATGCCTACTATCAGAAAGCAAGGTGTGTTGGTGTCACTAAAACTGGACTTCTAAAAGGAAAAACCTCTTCTTAAGTCTTTTGGCATAAGCACTTTAGGGATTTAAGCAAGTACACATCCTCCTATCATGGGGATTACAAGATTTTGGTGTAACATATTGCCCCCCAAATTATGAAGCTAAAGGGATGTGACAAATGAAATGATTTGATAGATGCACGTCGAAAGATGAGGCAAAATACCATCGGTTATAGACTTTTACAATACCATATACTCTGAGCTATGTATTTTGATTGACTCAAGACATGGTTGCTGACAAATACATTGCAGATCCATGCATAAATGACTGGGTCATGGCTACCAATATACAATGTAGATCCATGACAAACAAGACTCAATTTTGGACATAACTACTGTAAATACACTATATCTCTATGTCGTTATGACTCAAACTTGAGCATAGCCACCAGAAATACATTGTGGACCTATGCAATGACTTAATCACTCCACCATGGTCTTCATCCGAACCCATGTGAATACATGTTTTGATGTCAAACATGGTGGAAACCACTTGATTACTGGTCAATGCGATATACCATTAACAAGTGTGAGAGAAATCACCATTGACGTGAATGACTCCCAAGGTACCCTAATACATTCCTTAAATGCGAATTAATGAGTTGAAGTTGAACATTCAAATGAATCTTCCAAGCAAAGACCAATAATGTAAGCTTATTGTTGGAAGCGATGTAACCTGCCACTGAGGCATGCACGCTCAAGCTACTCATTTAAATTTATAGATCTAATCCTTGGATAATGTGTTGAAGTCAATAAGGATAGACCTATCGAATCAGGGCATAATGTTCCCCCCATCATCGACACGAAATAGGATCCAAAATTCTCTTTTGAAATGGAGATTAGATATCAGAATTTCTTCAGGACTAACTCAGAGGTGACCGACATAAAATAAGATAAGGTAAATACAAAACATGACTAGGATGGTAGACCTTTATTGAACATTTATTACACAAGGGGAGACATATCAACACTGACTTAATGAGATTGGGACCACTATATGATACAATGGGAGACTAATGTATTATTTGAAAAACTCAAAAGTATAATGTGACTCACGAAAGTGGATCGACTCAGAAGCAAGATGATGAAATGTAAGAAAGTGTTGGGTTAATGTTCAAGGATGATAACTCGCTGCTATACATACTTTGATACATTCTTTTTTAAATTCCCCATCATGAATGATGAGCGCCTCTTTGGTTTTTAACAAGTTGGAATAGGGTAACAAACTCTCGATGTAGCTCATCATGGATGAGTCCAATATCACATGTTTTACAAACCTAAGAAAGGAGGGGTTCATTCCCAAAAGGGACCTTCAATGTTTAATTTTACGAGTCCAAAGAAAGAAAACTCGATGTTTTTTCATGTTTAGAGAGTTTGAAAAGACTAAAGAAGACTCCAAGGTGAACTTTTTCATGAATTTAGTCCCCAAGGTCCGAAAAAGTGTAAAATGATACCTAGGAGAACTCTTTTAGTCAAATATTTAACTAGAGTATTCCTTTTCGTAAATAGCCTAATCGGTCCAAAAAAAGGGGGTAAAATACCGCTGGAAAGACGACCTTTCTAACCCATTTACAAGTGTAAAAGAGTCAAGTTCGCTTGACGATCTTTTCCTATTTTGGGAGTCTAAAAAGAGCTTAAAGAAAACTCCAGGGGGTTCCTTTTTCGTAAAGTTTTTACAAGCCCATAAAAGTGATAAAAGTATACTTGACACCTTTCCGCTTAGTTTGTAATGAGCACGACTATGGTGTCAATATATTTAAGTACATGCCCGTATTACTGAAGAAGTAAGGGCTACTTCTGAATATTAAATCTCTGTCCTCTTTTAGCTCAAACAGAAAAGCATAGTAACCCCTACCACAAAAATAATGGGTCATTCTTCCACTGATTAAGGTCATCCATTTTTTCTGTATCCAGATCTCCATAGATCTTGGAGAGGGCTGAATTCCTATGAATTGACCAACTAAACCCCTCTCATACATGGCCAGGGTTTTTTCTCTTGCTAAAAAAGTTGATATAGTCACTTCATGAATGTCTTCTTTTTGATAAATCGTGAAGGATTTGGCTTGGAGCTTAGCCTCTTCAAGATCTCGATAGATGGTATGAAGGATGGATAGTCCTCTTGAGCTCTTTCCATGGAAGTTTAACATAAATAAGTTTATTGGAGCGTTTCTTGGAGTAGCGCGATTTGTTTAAAGGATTAAAATTTACCTTCCACTTCATGTTTTTTTAAAGCAAGAACATTATATTACTATATCAAAAATAAGTACATGGCTTTCAAAACATATGGCCTTGCCATTTTACAGATAGCACAATAACCTCATAGTTAACCCATAATCCACTGAAATTGTATATCCACCCTATACCACTGTCAGCAAAACTGACTCCATTCATCCCACCCATTACATAACCGATGCATAACAAATCCCCCAACCAACCCAAGATAACCCTATAGCTGAAAGACATATTGATAAACTATAAAGAAATACATAACCTAAACCATAGACATAGACACCGTACCAAAGAAAAAGCATCAAAGCCCCTTGGGTAGTGCCTTGCTAGAGATAGAACTAATGTAGCGTAGGATACTAGTGCAGGTGTTAGGACCCCCTTCATCTTTTCCAACAACAATTGAGCCTCCCATTCTAGAAGCTAAACCCCAAGTGCTCATGCTAGGAGTTGATGATCCCACACCAGAACTAACACAAGGAGGGGGATATACCTTGATACCCATTTTGTTAGCCATATGGTCAATTTTCCTATGCATTAATCGACAATCTCGATTATGCTCTTTCCATGCATGAACATGTTTTGCATCCCCTACTGCTTTGTTTTCCCTTTCCATCAACACATGAGACAGGAGGCCTTTCATAACCCAGTATGTGACGATAATTTGATTATAGGGTGAAAACCGACCTGCAGTCATGAGCTCACTCTGAAACTTCCCCATTGATATCTTCCACATTGAGGGCATTAACTTGATCCCATAATTTTTTTTCTACCTGTTCAATTTCCCCTTCGACGGTGGGGGGATTCTGTCCCTGAAGAACTTCCCCGCCTGAACAACTTTCTTGTGTTCATGGGTAACCCTCATGACTTTTCCCTTCCACTTCTTCTTACCTTCCACTTGGTGTTAACCCACCATGAAGGAGGACATTATCTCCAAGCATGGGTTTGTTGTTGTTTTCTCCATGCAGGCACTAAGGTTCAAAGAGAAAGCTTCAAGACTTTCCCTATGAGGGAGCCATTTGCTCTTGTCATAATTGCCTTTTTTCACCTTGTATGATGGTGGGTTGAACATTCCCCCGCAACCCTTGCCTTTTGGTTTGAGAGGGCATGGGCCTTCCATGCTATCCCACTACACGATAAACAATCCAACTTCTATATATTTATTTCTATCTCCCAAATTGTAGATATAAAGGTATTTATGTCATAGAAACAATTCCATGTCTCTCCCAAATTATAAATAAAAAAGATTTATGTCATAGAAAACATGTGGAAGGGGTACTATGAAGCACTTTCAATGGAAAACCGAGCAAGTAAACACACTCACTTTGCAACCTATCGACCACTATATTATTAGGAGACACTACTCTCTTGTAATTACACCATTAGCATAAGAATCTTGGTATATCAAAATGGAGTGAGTTAAAAAGTGGACAAACTCAATCTTATTGGTGAGTTAGTTCTTTTCATATGATTTTTTAATTTCTTTTTTAATATAGTCTTCTTAAAATAGATTAAAAACCCCATGTAAGAATTTTGACAAAAAAATATTAAGTTTATCCACTTTTTAACTTTTTTTTTTCGAAGCAGGAAAAACCTTGTTCCTTGTTATTCATTCGAATAAAAGAGAATAGAGAAACATCACATGATTTTAGTACCTTCATAACATAGATGTTCATAAGATAATGAGACTATCCAACGGAGACTAACAAAACATGGTTATCCCCTCTTTACCAAGAGTACATAATGTTCAGGTAAAAACTGCCACAAAAAACACACTCAAAACTGGCAACAGAGACATAAAAAAAGTCATGATAAAAACAATCATCCCAAAAAACTGTGACAAGCTAGGGAAAAAAAGTAAATAGAGCCTTTAGTGGAGAGAGTATCTTCCACATATTCTTCAAAGTATAAAGTACCTTTAGTTCCCCCAATTCCTATTTTCGATAGTTCATCTGCGACATAATTAAACTTTCTAAATAAATAGCAAATATTAATATCCCCAAAGGATGAAAGAAGAATCTCTATTCTATGACACCAGTGCTATAGAGATAAAACCTAGAATTTAGATCATCCATTTGTCCAAACCATAATAATCATTAAATTAACAAGAACTAAAGCAATACAATAAGTAAATTGTAAAAATCCCCATAAAACCAATAATTATGCTTTCATGTTTGTTCCCAAGTCGCAACTCCTCATTAATCTTTTCTACGTTACAGCATCAAAATAGCCCACAACCTAAAAAAAAAAAATATAAAATATAATTTTTTAAAATAAATTTATTTTATTAAAACCATTCCAAAACACATAAAATTATTAATTTTTTTCCCTCATCATCAAATAATACCTTTCAACTAAGTGTCCTACATTAACAATTTTTTATTTTCCAATGTTTCTGTAACGTTGACCCGTACTACTTACCAAGCTAGGGTAAAGTCACCTGACCGCTAACATTTTGACAGTCGAAACTTAGTCGAAGTAGGAGGTTCGAGGCTTGGAGGTCTGGTGTGGAATCAGGTATGAAACGAGGCACGGTGGGAGGTTGGGAATTCTTCAAACAAGATCTCTTCCTCCACGCTCGAAATAACCTGGTTTGATATTCTCATTCCCTTGGCTTATTTTTCCATCAGGACTGGACCTGCTAGAGTGTTTTTATTTCTGTTTTGATAAAATTTACTTGCGATGGCCGTAGGGTTTTCATTCCCCGCTTCGTCGTCGTCTTCTTGTTTTTGCAGAATCGGAAGGAGGAAGCAGTCCAAGCAACAACAGCCTTTGGGCGAGTATAGTGGAAGATCATCACAGTGGCGTCAAATGCGAACATTTCATTCCCCTCCTCGTTCACATCTCTGCTCTGTCCGAGGAGAATAGTGGATATGGGAACCCGCTTGGGTTCCGTGCCGCATTACAATCTCAATTCTGCCAATTCTTTCATTGGCAACTCTATGCACGACCTTAACACCGTCGACGGCACCTCCACTCCTCAAATTGACGGCATCAGCGACGTCGACAGGGATGCTGTTACGGGTGACAGCTTAGAAAACGATGATGATTCCAGTTCTGCTGTAAGTATTTCCACTTCAATCTCTGATGTCTTCATTCAAGCACTAAATTCCATATAGGGTTTTTAAAAAGATTTTTTATATAATATTCATATTGGGCATTAACATTACAGTCTTGTATGTTTATTCAATATGCAAATCTTCACCTTGTGCCTCCTAGTAACACAATGGTTGCCTCCATAATCGTTGTTTGGCTGTGTAGGTTGAGTTTGTTTGGTTTTTAGTTATCCCATCTTCCTTTGTGCTCCCCAAAAAGTCTTCTTTTGTAAATGTTTGGCAGTACTTGATAGTACCCTTTCTCATTTTAAATAGGACTTGAATAGTAACGTCCTATAGGCCAAAGAATAAATAGCGTCTTGGTCCCTCCTCTTCATTTGTGTGGGAAAAAAAAATATAAAAATATCCTCTGTTTGGCAGTGATCTATAGAACCATGTGTCATGTTGCACAATAGAAGTCCCACATGGGAAAGAATGAATACCCCTTCCCATGCTGAACAGTAAAAGTCCAATACGCCATCATGCCAAAGAATGAATACACTTTTCCATGTTCAACAGTAAAAGTAAAAGTCGGGTATGCTAAAGAATGAATGGCATCTTGGTCCCCTCTCTTCCTTTATGGGGCCAAAATATTATAAAATTTCCTCTCTGGCAATGCTTTATATAGCACCCTCTCCTATGTTGAACGATAAAAAAATCCATAGGGTAAAGAACGAATGACGTCTTGGAAATGTTTCTACGAGAAAAAAAATGGTCTCATATGTGTCTTCATTGGCAAGATACCGGAAACATGTGTATTAAATAGCAAGACCTTTGAAACATATGGGATGCTTCAAATTGTTATCTGTTGTTGTTGTTTTTTTGCTATGTAAAATTCCTACATGCCATGAAGCTTATTCCAATGGAGATGGGTTCACAGTGGTTGTGGCCTCCTTCTAACATATTGGTAGATTGGATGTGGCCTGCGGGATGGATGTATATGCCTTCTGCTCGGTCTCCTCCCCACTCTTCTGTTGGCTGTGTGATGTGGGTGCTGTGTAGTTAAGAGTTGGATCTGTTCATTTTGTGCGTTTGGGAATTGTTTTTACAACTATAAAAGCTCCTCCCTTCCCCACTCCCTGTCTTCATTGGCAAGACAGTGGAAACATATGATGAGACTGGCACATCAGTGCAAATTAACCATGGTGCATCTGGTGCTCAGTAATTTGCAACGCTGTACCGACACGAAGCTTACTTTGCATGTCTAACTCTATCTGCATTGACTCTGAAGAACAACCTGAAATGATATCAACATGCTGATGATTTATGCCTCATATTAGTGTATTGGGGATGCATACCCATGGAAATATACTAGTGGTTTGTGCCAGATGTGGGAGTATAGAGCATATATCTGTCAAATGTGAATGTGATGCTCAACAGACACATGGTAGAGTGCATAATCACACTGCATTTATCCAGTAAGGTCGCTCAAAGACAGCTTCTGGATAACATTAATGAATTTGAAATTATATATAAGACACCACGTTATGATTCATCTGACTGCTAACAACTGTTTAACCACTTCATGTTGTTGATTTTTCTGAGCAACATCGAGAGCCATTCTGGACACCTGGTCCAGGACCACGGTGTGGACTCAACCTAGTGTTGAGTGACCATTCTGTTGAATGGTAGATATCTGGTCCTTGACGATGATATAGACCCAGCTCCGCCATGGGTAGATTCAACCCAGTGTTGAGTGACCATTCTGTTGAATGGTAGACATCTGGTCTGGGACCACGATGTGGACCATTTTAGTACTGGTAGACTCAGCTTAGTTCTTGAGTAGCCATTCTCTTGGAGAATGGAGGCACTTGGTCTGTTACTAGGAAGGCACTATAAGCCCTAGACTTGGTCTAGGTATGTGTGACACTCTGGACTTGTGGTCTTCTCCAAGGCTTAGCTACCCTTGGTTAAGAAATCCTGGTACCTGATCTTGGTGTCACACAAAGTTTGAGATAAAAGCATCAATAACTCTCTTGGTTTATGATGATGTACTTTGAATGGAATTAAAAGACCACAGGGGTACTTGGAAAAAGGTTAAAAGCAAAAGTAAAAAATACATAAGGACTTTTGGACCATAAGGAAATGGACCACAAATGAAAGTAAAAAATACATAAGGACTTTTGGTAAAAGTAAAAAGACCACAGGTAATGACCACAGGGGTACTTGGAAAAAGGCTAAAAGCAAAAGTCAAAAATACATAAGGACTTTTGGACCATAAGGAAATGGACCACAAATGAAAGTAAAAAATACATAAGGACTTTTGGTAAAAGTAAAAAATACATAAAGGACCTTTTAGACTACAGAAAGGTAAAAAGGTAAAAGTGAAAATTAGAAAAGAATAAAAGAATATTATTTTGTTCTTTCTATTTTTGGTACACTTACAGGTGACTTAAGGATATAAAAGAAGATCATGCCAATTCATTATTACACACACACTTGCTCTCACAGGTACAACTGCTATTCTGAAGTTCTCACAGCAAAACCCTCAGCTAGGGTTTCTTCTTCTATTTTTTGTCTTAAGGGTTTCTCCAAACCCTCATCTTCAGCATACTTCAGATCCGGGCAGCCACCATCAGATCTGGGCAGCCACCATCAGATCTGGGCAGCTACCATCAGATCTAGGCAGCCACCTCCGGATCCGGGCGGAACCACTTGGGCAGCGTTCACCATTCACGGGCAGCCTCTTTGTTTTTTTCTTTTTTTTGTCGGGTAGCTAGATTTTGTTCACGGGCTGCCCTCTTTTCTTTCTCCGGGAAGGCCACAGAGGGGCACTGCCCTCTCGGCACCCACGGGCAGCCTGCTACAGGCATACCCGTGAGGGTTTGGCTCATGACCAATCCTCGGGTATACCCACAAGGGTTGCCGTGGCCTAACAGCCCCTTCGAGCATCCTGTAGGCATACCTGTGAGGGTGCTGTAGCCGCTCTAGGCTGCCTAGACCCTTAGGGCAGCCCACGAGCCAGCCCATAAGGGCTCGAGCTAGCTGCTAGCCCTTCGGGCCTGTGGAGCTTTTTGAAGAATTTTAGTCCTTTCATTTATGAGATGAGTTACTAATGCTTTTTGGGGTTTTTGTCTTTTAAAGGTTTCCCCAGTGAAAACTCTCGTGTCCATTGTGTGGATGTGATGAATGTTACTTTACTACACTTGTCATTTGTTTAAAGTTAATCTGCAAAATTTTAAGTATTCATGCTAATGCTAAAGTTCAACATGGTATCAGAGCTTAACATGTGAAAACATAGTAAAGGGACACTGGTGTTGTTTTCCTAGACCTTGGGATAAGATTTGCAGACTTAACATTTGACTAAGTTGTAGAGATGGCCACCGTTGTTTTCAAACCGGAAGAGAAGCTCTATGGTTTAGCCAACTATAACTCTTGGAAGGCCAGATAGAAGAGAATGACTTGGATGACATTGTTTTTAATGTCATGGAAGAGCCAACATCTAATGCTGGCAGGCTTGCTTACAAGAGGAAGCAAGGTAAGGCTAGAAGAATCATCTTTGATTCTGTCAAAGAAACTGTGATGCCCAACATCATAGCTTTGAAGACTGCTAAAGAATGCTTTTGATGCTTTGGCCAACCAATATGAAAAGAAGGCTCCCAGTCAGAAGAGCGTCTTGAAGAAGAGGCTACGAACTTTGAAGCTGAACAAGGATGAAAGTGTCAGTTCTTTCTTCACAAAGATTGCACAAGTAAGAGATCAACTCATTGCTGTTGGTATTAATGTTGATGATGATGACCTTGTGCAAACAGTGGTTGATGGTCTCCCAAGCTCTTGGGAAACTAGAAGAGAGTACTACTTGATTTCTACTCTAACTGGTTCTTTCTTAGATTGTTCCACTTCTTGGTTGGTGGATAGTGGTGCCTCTAGGCACATCACAGGTAACCGTGGAGCTCTCACCAGTTATAGAAAGAAGAAGTTCACCACTCAGGTAGAACTTTGAGATGACTCCACTTACAAGATTGAAGGAGTTGGCTCAACTTCACTTAAACTTGACTCAGGTACGATTCTTCATATTGATGATATTCTTTATGTTCCTGGTTTAAAGAAGAATATTTTATCTGTTGCTGGTTTAGAAGACAAGGGTTACAGAGTCCTCTTCATGGACAAGAAGGTCTTTTTATGGGAAAAAGACACAGATCTAACTCAACAGTACAGATTGGGGTTAGAGAGGGAAGCCTCTACAAGGCTTCCAAAGATTCCACTCATGCTTTGGTACATCGCACAGTTGACCCATGTGAACCTTGGCATAGAGGTTTGGACACCTTCACTATAGAGCTCTCCCAGGATTGCAGAAGATGGTTACAAGTATGCCAGAAGTTTCTCCAAAACATGAAGGAATCTGCAAAGGATGTGCTCTAGGTAAGAACACTAAGAAATCCTTTCCTAGAAGCCAAGTAGATCTAAAGGCATTTTGGATTTGATTCATTTTGACATTTGTGGGCCTATGTCCACACCCTCCTTGAGTGGGTGTTTATATTATGTCTTGTTTATTGATGATTACTCTCGAAAGTCATGGATTTACTTCCTCAAGGCCAAGAGTGAAACCTTTGACAGGTTCAAAGAGTTCAAAACACCGATTAAAAATCAGACTGACAGACACATCCATATCTTGAGATCAGATAACAGTGGTGAGTATGAATCTAATGAGTTTGATGATTTTTGTCGAGAAGCAGGAATCAAGAGAGAGCTGACTGTGCCTTGCAACCCTTAGAAGAATGGGGTTGCAGATGGAAGAATAGAACGGTCTGTGAAGCTGCTAAAGCTATGATTATCGATCTAGATCTTCCTTTATCCTTGTGGGCTGAAGCTACAGGTACTACTGTGTATATTCAGAACATAAGCCCTCATGCTATCTTGGGTGAAAAGACTCTAGAAGAAGTCTTCACCAAGAAGAAACCTGCAGTTGACCACATGAGGATTTTTGGCACTCCTATGTATGTCCATGTGCCAAAAGAAAAGAGGGCCAAGCTGGAGCCCTTTGGTAAGAAAGGTATATTTGTTGGGTACAGTGAATGCTCGAAGGAGTATATATATCGGGACAAAGGCACATTGAGGTCAATAGAGATGTGATCTTTCATGAGGAAGCTGTGTTTCGTAAAACACTAGAGGTTTCACCAGAAGATGCAGTTGGTCCACTTGAGTTTCTAGATTCAGAAATTCAGAGGGAGGCAGGTGTACCTGAGAACACTGAAAGTCCACTAGAAGAACTACTTGAAGTTCCTCCTTCCAAAAGGAGACTTGCTTGGTACCGAGAGACGGTTCAAGAAGGCGACAAGCATAAAGCTCCTCTCGGGACTTTCAAGGAAAGCATAAGATCACGGAAGTACTCCGGCCTTATGAGTCAGCTTATCAGTTCAGAACCTTCATCATACGAAGAAGCAACAAATAAACATGTATGGGTTGATGCCATGATTGAAGAGTACAAGTCAATCATGAAGAATGATGTTTGGGAAGTTGTTCCTAGACCAACAGGAAAGCCAATAGTGACTTCCAGATGGCTTTATAAGACTGAGCATGCTGCAGATGGGAGTGTAGAAAAGTATAAAGCCAGATTCGTAGCTCGTGGCTTCACTAAAAAAGAAGGCATTGACTATGATGAGACATTTGCTCCTATTTCCAGGTATACTACCATTAGAACCATCATTTCACTTGTTGCAGTATTCGGATGGAAGTTACATCAGATGGATGTAAAGACAACTTTCCTCAATGGTAAGATTGAGGAGGAAGCTTATATTGAATAACTTGAAGGCTTTGTGACTCATGGGAAGAATACCCATGTATGTAAATTGAAGAAAGCCTTGTATGGACTAAAACAGGCTCCGAGAGCCTGGTATGCCAGGATGGATGGATTTCTCCACAGCTTGGGGTTTTCCAAAAGTATAGCTGATTCTAACTTGTACTTTAAGGGCTTAGGTATACTTCCAGCAGTGGAGTATTGTTATCTGGATATTCAGATTCAAATTGGGCCGACAATGCAGTTGACTGGAAAAGTACATCTGGTTATTGCTTCAGTACGGGATCAACAATGATCTCTTGGTCCAGCAGAAAGCATGGTTCCATAGCTCAAAGTAGGGCTGAGGCAGAGTATCTTGCTGCAAGTGATGCCTGCAAGGAAGCAGTTTTGCTCAAAAAATTGTTATCTGATCTGTTCGGGGGAAAGCTTGACTCAACGATCATCCATTGCGATAATCGGAGTTGCATAATGCTTTTGGAGAACCCAGTGTTTCATGATAGATCAAAACACATTGAAATGAGGTATCATTTCATCAAAGACCTAGTGTAGAGAGGTGCTCTGAAGTTGTTGTACATTTGTATGGATGAACAGATTGCAAATATCTTGACCAAGCCTCTGTCAGCATCAAAGTTCATGTACTTTCGTGAAAAGCTTGGTATTGCAAAGAATGCCTCTCTCGCTGAGAGAGAGTGTTGATTTTTTTGAGCAGCATCGAGAGCCATTCTCTTAGGAGAATGGGGACACCTGGTCCGGGACCACGGTGTGGACTCAACCTAGTGTTGAGTGACCATTCTGTTGGATGGTAGATATTTGGTCCTTGACCATGATATAGACCCAACTCTGCCATGGGTAGACTCAACACAGTGTTGAGTGACCATTTTGTTGAATGGTAGACATCTGGTTCGGGACCACGATCTGGACCAATCCAGTACTGGTAGACTCAGCTTAGTTCTGAGTAGCCATTCTCTTGGAGAATGGAGGCACCTGGTCTGTTACAAGAAAGGCACTATAAGCCCTAGACTTGGTCTAGGCATGTGTGACACTCTGACCTTTGATCAATGGACTTGTGGTCTTCTCCAAGGCTTAGCTACCCTTGGTTAGGAAACCCTAGTACCTGATCTTGGTGTCACACAATGTGAGATAAAAGCATTGGTAACTCTCTTTGTTTATGATGATGTACTTTGAATGGAATTAAAAGACCACAGGGGTACTTGGAAAAAGGCTAAAAGCAAAAGTAAAAAATACAAAAGGACTTTTGGACTACAGGTAAAGGGACCACAAGTGAAAGTCAAAAATACATAAGGACTTCTGGTAAAAGTAAAAAATACATAAAGGACCTTTTAGACTATAGAAGGGTAAAAAGGTAAAAGTGAAAATTAGAAAAGAATAAAATAATATAATTTTGTTCTTTCTAATTTTGGTCCACTTATAGGTGACTCAAGGATATAAAAGAAGATCAAGCCAATTCATTATTACACACACACTTGCTTTCACAGATACAGCTGCTATTCTGAAGATCTCACAGCAAAACCCTCAGCTAGGGTTTCTTCTTCTATTTTTTGTCTTAAGGGTTTCTCCAAACCCTCATCTTCAACACACTTCAGATCCGGGCAGCCACCATCAGATCTGGGTAGCCACTTCAGATCCGGGCAGCCACCATCAGATCTGGGTAGCCACCTCCAGATTCGGGCAGAACCACTTAGGCAGCCTTCACCATTCACAAGCAGCCTCTTGGTTTTTTTTTTCGGGCAGCTGGATCTTGTTCACGGGCAACCTTCTCTTTCACGAGCTGCCCTCTTTTCTTTCTCCGGGCATGCCACAGAGGGGCACTACCCTCTCGACACCCACGGGCAGCCTGCTACAGGCATACCTGTGAGGGTTTGGCTCACGGCCAATCCTCGAGCAGCCCTAGGGAAGACCCACAAGGGCTGTCATGGCCTAACAGTCCCTTCAGGCAGCCTGTAGGCATACCCGTGAGGGTGCTGTAGCATCCCGAGGCTGCACAGACCCTTAGGGAAGCTCATGGGCCAGCCCATAAGGGCTCGGGCTAGCTGCTAGTCCTTCGGGTAGCAGCATAGCTGCCACAACAGGGTAGCTGACAGTCAGGTCGGGTAGGGGCAGAAGAAGGACGGGCATCAGTACGGGCAACCCAACAATACGACTGGGAAGACAGAAAAGGAAATCGTGAAGGCAGAGGGCAAATCAGAGAATTTTGGGCAGCCTGCAAAATTTGTGGGTAGAAGAGAGAAAAGCCCTAAATGGGCAATTTTGATGTAATTCTGGAAATTGATCTTCTGTTTTTGTGGTTAACCCTATTGGGGTTTGTGGAGCTTTTTGAAGAATTTTAGTCATCTCATTTAGGAGATGAGTTACTAATGCTTTTTGGGGTTTTTGTCCTTTAAAGGTTTCCCCAGTGAAAAACTCTTGTGTCCATTGTGTGGATGTGATGAAGGTTACTTTACTGCACTTGTCATTTGTTTAAAGTTAATTTGCAAATTTTTAAGTATTCATGCTAATGCTAAAATTCAACACTTGTGATAAATTAACCGTTGAAAAGGAAGTTATGTTGCAAGTAATGGTTCCTTAGTTTATCTCATGAGCACAAAAAAGCGTGCAAGGAGACCCCATTAGAATTATGGGTCTACCTTTTATGTAGTTATTGTGTATACCCATGTTTATGTCGAGCAATGTAGCTTAGACAAGAACTTATTGCAGAGGGTTCAGTGTGAACATGCAGGAAGTGGTTCAAGACATTTCGTGAAGTGACCACTTAAGAAAAGTGGGTTGTATTTCTATTTTGTAATTCACTCAGAAAAAGTGAAATCTTATGTTTTGAAGTTGAGTTGAATAAGGTGTATGTCATACATTAATGACTTAGACTATATTTAACCTAGGTCATCTGTCTCAATATGAGATTAGGGTTTTAGAAAGATAGAAAGATAGACAAGATAGAGAGGATGGAATAGTCAAGCATATTTAGTGAGTAGGAGAGGAGCCATAGTTCAGGAAGAAAGAGAAAGAGCAGGGCTGTACAACAACCATACAATAGGCAGTATTGTTGTAGTAGCTGTTTTCCCCTTTATTGAGAAGGCTTTACACCTGTTCAACAGGCCATATTGATCTTTTTGAGGGTGATTTGAAATCTTCACCAATCGTAACACTGTTGGGTTTAGTAGACTGTGGAGGTTTTCTTGTAAGCTTTGATCATTGAATGATAGGCTGATTTGAAGGATAAATCATCTGTGTATTTGTGTATTTTGTTTATGCTTTTGCTATTTACTTTTCCAACTATTGTGTGGTTGATTGTTTAGAAAATAATTTCTGTGGTTAAATATATTTTGTAATTGTTTTGTTTGATTGAGAGAATAAGGAAATCAATCACCTAGGATTTGGAAATTTTATCATGGTATTAGAGCCTCTCTAATTGAGATTCTCAAGGGTTTGCGACAGTAGATTCATTGTTGGAAGTAACTGTAGGAAATAGGGACCAACAATTAGAGGATTTCAAAGGATGTGTTTACTTATTTATCAGATTTGGGTGTTTGTGTACTAGATCTCAAAGATGGCGTCAATTAGCCTTTAGATCTGAGGATAGATTTGAAGGTGCCTCAAATTTCTTACTGTGGCATGTTAGGTAACTTTTTTATTACAGGAGAATGATCTTTGGGATATTGTCAAAGATGTCGTGACTTCGCTTACAGATTTGCAGCAGTTGGCAAATCAAAACAAGAAGGAAGTGAAGGCCAAACAAGTGATCTTGGATGCTATAAAGGATCATTTAATTCCTCACATATTAGAGAAGAAAATAGTGAAGAACATGTTCGATTCTCTAGTTAGCCTCTATCAGAGCAAGAACATAAATAGAAAGATGATATTGTGCAACAGACTCAGAGCGATAGAGATGACTAGATCATACACAATTACTAGTTACTTGATATAGATTCGTGATGAACTTGCAACAATTGGGGAGAAGATTGTAGATGCAAAATTGGTGAACATGACACTAAATGGATTCTCAGCGTCATGGGAAACTTTTGTCAAGGGCATATGTGCTCGTGAGGATCTTTCTTTCTTTGAAAAACTGTAGCGTCCCCAACTACCGGGTGCATGGTTTCACATATAAAATTTTCATCCCAATAGGGTCATAATTTAAACAAATGCATGAATAGGTGTATGAATGATAAACACAACATAATTAGCAACTACATTCATACACACAACATGTATAAATAGCCTATTCATATCTGAAAAGAAAATCTAACTTTGCACATTCATAAACAACAAAGAATATGTAATATCTCAATTGATATTCTATCTTGTTTGATAATATGTTTGTGGTTTCTGTGCTTCAAGTGTGCTAGAAATATAGTAAAATTTTGCATGCAAAACAGTGTTGTGCCAAAAGGCCATAAAATATAGCAGATCTAGAGAAAAAATAGGAAATACGACTCAACTGGGTTTGAGGAACATACCAATAATTATAGTTGTGATAGTTCTTCAATATAAAGGAGACATGCATGCCATGCAAGAGATGTAGCCTAGAAAACGTGTTGTTGCTCCAGGAGGTTTGCCCATGCAATGAAAACGTCTCTTCTCTGAATGATGATTATGCTGTAATTGTTCCAATACTTGTCGGATGAGGCTGAGACTTTCCATACCTGGTAGTGTACCCTTCTTGGATATTCTGATGGGCGCATGCAAAAGTTTTGACCTCTCTAAGACCAACAGCGAATTGTTTTCTTTTGAGGGAGTGACGCCCTTGTTTCACACGTGTGGAGCTGGTATCTCTCTCAGATGTGCATTCTACAGCCTGCTGAGCTCCCAATATAATAGTATGCCCCTTATGAGAAGAATGGAAGTGACATGTGGAAGAAATACCGAGTTCCTGAATCCCAATGAGTTCCAACAGTAAAACATGAACCTGCAATAATATATTCACCTATATGCTGGATCTCTGAATAACACTAAATACAATGAATAGTTGATGGTGGATTTGAGTGATCTACCGTGATGTGATCAGGACAGATAGATTTCGTTGTCGAAAACACTTGTTAGCTGAAGACGTCCGACTCCAGCCCCAACTTGCTGTTGCTGCTCTCAAAACCAAACTCAAAGATAATAATAATCAAGGATGTCCTTTTGGCTCAACTAACCTTCTTATATAGCTTTTAGGGTTAGCATGCCACTTTTAGGGTTAGCGTGTCAATTTTAGGGTTTGCACTTTACTTTTTGCATGCATGCAATTCTAATTGCTCGTTGACTTAAGACTGAAGAAATAAGGCTTGCATGCTTTATGATAATAACTCGGATGGCCCTCTTTAATATATTGATGACTTAATAATACTGAATAATTGTTCTAATATGCTCCCGGTATTAAATGTCCTCAATCAATTCCCTATTTATCAGCAACAGAACATTACATAATACTTATCTTTTAAATGAAGAGATCAAAGCAACTAGCTATGTAAGGGCCATGTTCTACCCAACCGTAGGTATCATTTGCTGATACCACCCCTGAGCTAGGCTATGAATCCACCAGGGCGAAGAAAACAACCACGGGCTGCACTCTGTCCTTAGCCCAACCCACTTGCTCTCATGTTTAGCCAATCTACTCATCCTAGAGCTCTACAGGAATCTCACTCAGCCATCATAGCCATGGCATTCTCTTCCATTTCCCCACACAACACAAGGAAGGCATTTCCCTTCACTACTCTATATTTCCCTTAGGAAATTTGACCTTACAGTGCTTCCAGTGTGTGCAACAAGAGTCCAAGCTACTGTATGCCTTAGAGAACTCCATATAGAAGCAAAATCAGGTCTTCTGAAACATTTGGTGAGCAACAAATAATAGTAGGTAAAATGGTTCATAATCTTTCTGGCCTCTAGGCTCACTTACAATCACCCTCTTCACTCTTAACACTTGCAAATTCTTCTTTGCAATGTTTATTTATGGTTATCTTTCCCCCAATCTAGTCATTGGCAATGGCTTCAACAACTTGAAGTTATCTAGAGCTTTCCCTATGCATAACTCCCTAATGACCATACCTGGAAAATGAAGGATAAACTTTAACGAGGATGAGAGATGTGATGACGAGGCAATTGACATAACTTTTGACCATAGGTTGAAGTACTCTTACACTTTGTCATTAAAGTATATTCATCCCACGCTTCCATAATTACATGAGAAGACTTTCTCCATCGACCTCACACAACATTCGGTACTTGGATATAATAAGTCAAAATAGGTAAATGGCTAATTTAAGGCACATCTCAATAATTGGGTGAGTTCTAAGGTCGACATTGGGAAACATAGGATTAACTACCCCATAGGCCACCTTTCCTCTTCCCCTCTTGTGGAATCAGAGGCTCTTTTTAGTGCTCCTTGCAACCATCTTGGACCATTTTATTATATTTCAGCATAATATTTACATAGGTTTACATCATTGTGATAAGCCTACTGCATGGTCCAATACATGGATACTTGCATAATACATGCCTAGTCATTCACTAGTTGGGCCTTGGTTTTGAGCTCTGCACTAGTGTTACGATGCACCTGTACCCAAACGCATCTTTAGATGTACCCTAGGGAGAGAGGGCTAACTTTTTCGACTAGGAGGGGTGTTGTCGAGCAATGGTGGTCATGGCTAGGCCCTTTGGTTCATCCTTTAGGAGTACTATGGCTTAGTGGCACTGTTGACTGCCCTTTGCTAGGGTTTTTAACCTCAGGGTTGGTGTCCGGGGCTTTTAAGGGTTGGCCACTGGGTCACATGGCTCCATATCCTATTTGCGTGCTCTGGTGGCCTTTGCTTCAGCTACAAGACATTCGTCTCCCTTCGCAACCACTTAGGACACCCTCCTAGCTCTTCAGTCAGCTGGCACATACTTTCCCTGACCTTATCTCCTCGAAGGAATCCATCCTCCATGCCAGACCTTTTTGATGGTTTGACGAGGGCGTTGAGGGACTTTACAACATTCTAGGGGTTAGATGGGGTATAACGCCCTCTCTCCAGCTCACTCCAGCTTTTTGTTTAAAGTGATTTGCTTATTTGAGTGGATTTTGGCACTAGGGGTAGAAATACCTCGGGTATCCTACCTTGAGCCTACATAATGGCTATATTTTATTATTATTTTGTTTTAATTTTAAGTTGACATTTTATAATTGCAAATTGACATTTTAAAGGCATGTTGGCCTAGATTTTATTTGTAAAAATGAGTGTGAGATCATATAAATAGATCTCCTCACTTCATTTTTAAAACAAGGCTTATGAGATAATACACTATGCATTTGTTCTACCCTTGCTAGGGCTCTTTGGAGAGAAGCGCCCCTCTTGAGGGAGATTTTCTGGGTTAAGGCAAGAATTTTTTGGTAATTCTTTGGTAAAATTCTTTGCAAGGTGATGTTTTGATTTGTTGTCTAAACACGAGCACTTATAGGTGAGGCTTCTTATCTCTTTGTTTGAATGTTGGTAGATGATGCATGTTCGCAACTAAATGGTATCCCTAGTGCTGCATTTTCTCCTAGAATTGGCCATTACCAACCTTCTTGTCACCTTAGCAAGTTGAGGCACGTCTCCTTGTGAGGGTCCTCTAGGGTTTTCCCTTATTTTTCTAGGATAGTTGTTTGACTAGGATCTCTTCCTCACTAGGTTAGCTGTCCTCACTAGATGTCCTAGGTTGGGTACGGATTTTGCTAGGGTTGGTCTCATTTTGTCTTCACACATTTCCTTATTCTCCAAAACTTAGGTTTAGCATTGGTTTAGGTTAGTTTATGTTAGTCCTAGGGTTTAGTTTGGGTTAGTTTTTGTGTTAAGGTTAGTGCCTATCTCCTAACCCTCGCTACCTCTTAACAACTTGCTGCTATCCCTTTCATAACCTCGCTACACCTCCCCTTACCCTCACCCTAGCTCCCTAAGACCTCGGGCCTTAACCTTTATCTCTAGGCAAACTTCGCTGCCTCAACCGACCCTTGTTTCCACCCTTAGACCTAGTTTAGGACAACATTAGGGCCATCTCCCTACATCGCCGCCCTTATATTCCCCCGAGCTGCCACCCTCCTTTTGTTGTAACAGCCTTAAATCCTCGCTGCAACCTTTTACCACCTAGGCTGCCTCCTTAAGGTCTTCTCCTTCCTCTCTACCATTCGTTGTCCATCTTTTCACCCTTGGGCCTGCACTTAGGGCAGGCCTTGGTCTCCTCCCACACCTGTGGTCTGCCACTGTGCTAGGTCTCGAAATTGCTGCTAGCAACAGTCCTTCTCCCTTTGCTGCTCTCCTTTACACTAGGGCTGTTTCCTACCCTCAACCTTCTAGTTATCTATCCTAGGCTGCCCTTTTCCCTTTTCTTATTTCCTTCTCAGGCCTCCCTTTTCTTCCTTACGGGATGCCCTTACAGTGGCAACCCTCTTCTTTTTGCAGCTTGCTATACTTTCTCTTTTACCTCTTCATTGAAGTCACCTGTAAGTGGACCAAAACTCAAAAGAACAAAATAATAATATTTTATTCTTTTATTACTTTGACTTTTACCTTTAGTGGTACTAAAGGTCTTTTTGCACATTCACTTTGACTCCTTAGTGGTACTAAGGGTTCTTATGTATTTTAGACTTTTACTTTAGCCTTCTTCAAGTGCCTTGTGGTCAAATCAAATGGTCAAGGTGGTCCTTCATCTCCACTCAAAGTACATCATCATAAACATAAAGAATTACTAATGCTTTTACACCAGGGCAGCTCCCTACCCTCGACCTTCTAGTTATCTATCCTAGGCTACCCTTTTCCCTTTTCTTATTTCCTTCTCAGGCCTCCCTTTTCTTCCTTACAAGATCTTACAGAGAGAATTACTAATGCTTTTACACCAGGGCTGCTCCCTTAGTGGTACTAAGGGTCCTTATGTATTTTAGACTTTTACTTTATCCTTCTTCAAGTGCTGTCACATCCCCATGCCTCCGACCGGCATAGAGGGCGCGACTACAAGCTTAAACCAACTGGGCTAACCGCCCCATGAACATGTACAGGCATAAAATTGCTAAGATA
>LPNX010957514.1:280723-295721 GCA_001517045.1 Pseudotsuga menziesii | reverse complement strand
AAGTCATTGGCAATCCTGTAATAAAATCCATGGAAATAACTTCCCATTTCCATTCTGGAACTGGCAAAGGCTGCAACAAACCTGCAGGGTGTTGATGCTCCACCTTTACCTGTTGACATTTCATACACCTTGAAATGTACTCAGCCATATCCTTTTTCATACCTGGCCAAAAGTACTGCTTTCTGGCTGTAGCAATTGTCTTCTGATATCCTGGATGACCAGAATACAGAGCTTGATGGATTTCATCCATGACAATTCTCCTCAGATCCGCTACATTCGGAATATAAATTCTTCCTTTAAAAGTGAGAAGTCCATCTTCTTCCAATTTATATCCCTCATACCTCTTCTCAAGACTTTGCTGCTGCAACTTGTCTTTTACATGCTCATACAATTCATCTCCATCAACATGACTAACAATCTGCTGCCTCAAATCCGATTGGCAAATACTGAGAGATGCCACATGCATTTCCTGCACCTTTCTGCTGAGCGCATCAGCTACCTTATTCTCTTTTTCCTTTATGTGCTTGATCTCAAAATCAAACTCACATAAAAACTCCAGCCATCTGGCTTGCCTAGCATTCAGAGTAGGCTGATCAAATAAATACTTCAATCCACGGTGATCTGTTCTGAGCTCAAATCTCCTACCCATCAAGTAATGTCTCCACATCTTGAGAGCATGTACTATGGCTGCAAGCTCTAGATCATGAGTGGCATAGTTCTTCTCATGCTCCTTCAGCTTTCTTGACTCGTAGCATATCACGTGGTTTTCCTGCATAAGGACTCCTCTAAGCCCTTGTCCGCATGCATCGGTACATACCACAAAATCTTTCTCTGGATCTGCAACTTTCAATATTGGTGCACTGGTGAGAAGGTTCTTCAACCGCTGGAAGCTTTCTTCACACCTCGATGTCCATTCAAACTTCATCCCCTTCTTTTGCAAGGAAGTGATAGCATGTGCAACTTTGGAGAATCCCTCAATGAACCTCCTATAGTATCCTGCAAGTCCCATGAAAGATCTTACATCTGTCACATTTCTTGGAGTAGGCCAATTCATAATGGCTTCAATCTTTTCAGGGTCCACAGATATACCCTCCTTTGAGATAATGTGACCCAAATACTGAATTCTATCTTTATAGAAGTCACACTTGCTCAGTTTTGCATACAACTGATGCTCCTTGAGCACTTGCAATGTCAGTCTCAAGTGCTCTTCATGCTCTTCCTCATTCTTGGAATAAACAAGAATGTCATCAAGGAAAACAAGAACAAACTTGTCCAAATACCTGCTGAAGACGCTATTCATAAGGCACATAAATGTAGCTGGTGCATTCGTGAGACCAAATGGTACCACTACAAACTCATAATGCCCATACCTTGTTCTGAAGGCTGTCTTATGAATGTCTTCATCCTTGATCCTTACCTGATGGTAACCAGACCTCAAGTCAATCTTAGAAAATACCTTTGCTCCTCTCATTTGATCGAAGAGGTCATCAATCCTAGGCAAAGGATATTTATTCTTCACAGTAACCTTGACAAACCTAAGGTATCTACATATACCTCTAATGCCTTCTTGATCCTAGTTGGTATATAACATGAATCTCTCACTTAGATTCATCTTAGTTGCCCCTTGCCGCACTCACTCTTCCAGGCTTAGGCATCCCCTTCAATGCTATATAGTTCCTTGGGCGATCCATCTTGCTAAGGCTTTCACATGCAAGAAGAGCGTCGACATACAACGTATTATTGTTGGAGCATCCCACTAGCAACCTCTAATATAGCACAAATCATGGTGATCAAGGCATATCGTAGGGTTCCAATGTCATTATAGTGACATTCACAACCATCAATTGTCCTCACTAGACAGATATGTAGTGACATTCACAACCATCAATTGTCCTCACTAGACAGATATGTCATCTCATATGTATTAGACACATATAGTTTCCATGAGATGTCATCATAACAATTTCAATCATAAATTTCCAAATCTATTTCTAACAGAAACCAAATTTCACAAACATGAAATCATTCTCATAAGTGGAAGCATCCAGTCTTCATTATGGGCTTACACTCATTGCTATATCTAAGATGATTCTTCTTGCAATTTAAACTTTTCAATTAGCCAAACAAACCGAGTATTCATGTATGCAATCTTTTCATTGCAACATTTACAACAACCCCTAAAGTGATCTCAAATTATGACGCACAAATAATTCAAACACCATCAACTGTCAATACCTCAAATGCAATGAAATACATTCTCTTTATATGCATCATTAACACAATAAAAATTGCATAATGCAACCACATGATCTATGTAATCAAACATATGTTCAAATACTCATGGTTAACTGTTATACCATCATATCCTTCATGCAACTCTGTCCCCCCAACAAAGCATTCTTGTAGTCCATCAAACATGACTACCTTTTTCATGCAATTCTTCCACTATATCCATAGTAAATCATGAAATGATCTCATGATTACCAATAATTCTATCATTTAAGCTATTTGCGCTGAGAGGCGCTCTACAACCCAGTATGGGGGAGATCTTGTAATGTTATGTAACGTTTCTCTTGTAAATGTCGACCATAAAAATACAAGTTTTAATTATCTTCCAAAATAGATGTCGGCCACAAAAATAACCTAATACGGGGGAGATGTTGTAATGTTCCTACCTAACAAAACAATAAAGAATAAAAAAATTAATTATCGGCAAAAAAAAATGTCTCGTTAGAAAAAACCACAATATGGGGATATGTTGTAATGTTCCTACTTAACAAAATAATAAAAAATAAAAAATTGAATTATCCGCAAAAAAGATGTTGGCTGTGCACATGGTTTTAAAACCATGTGCAAGGCCTCCTAAACAACCCATGGTTTTATTGTACATGGTTTAGGAGGGCCTTGCAAATGGTTTTAAAACCATGTGCAAAACCATGTGCAAGGCCTCCTAAACAACCCATGGTTTTATTGTACATGGTTTAGGAGGGCCTTGCAAATGGTTTTAAAACCATGTGCAAGGCCTCCTAAACAACCCATGGTTTTATTGTACATGGTTTAGGAGGTCGTTGCAAATGGTTTTAAGACCATGTGCAAGGCCTCCTAAACAATCCATGGTTTTAGGAGGGCTTTGCACATGGTTTTAAAACCATGTATGGGGAAGATGTTGTAATGTTCTTTCCTTACAAAATAAAAAATAATAAAAAATATTATATGTTGGCCATAAATAATATCAAATATTAATAATAAAAATATTATATGTCGACCTTAAATAAAAAGATGTGTCTTTTGGTTTGAATCACACCAAAGCTGATAGTTGAGTGTAATAATTAAGAAGAGGTTTGCACCTCCAAAGATTTGATCCCTCTCGGCGCTTGATAGAGCCTAGGATTTGGATCTATGCTGGTAGCTGTTGTCGCCTTTCACACACCTGGGGCACGTGGCAGAAATCTTCAAACCACTCGGTGTGTCCTTGGGGGCAAGTCTCGAGTCAAGGCTGTCACCTTGTTCTTGACTCCTCCGTTTAGGCTCAACAAACATTCATAACGCACCCGTTAGGGTGTGACAGAGATCGACGCCCCGAGGTCACTTTTCAGGAGTTCCTGCTTCCTTTGGGTATTTTTCCACCGTAATGGTTTGATCTAGGTGTTGGATTTTCACCTGATGGTTTGTCAATTTGGGAGAGTGAATCCTAATTATTCTAGTCACTCAAGTGCTTTTGATACAGCTTGACTGATTGGACGAACCGCAGCCAAGTGCAGAGCATACACACCGGAGTCTTGTCAATTTTAGTAAATTTTGAGATGGGTGTTCTTGTTAACAAGAAAACCCTCCAGGAACCTCTTTCGATCCAAGTGGATATCAATTGGGGAATCAAGGAGGGGTTGATTTTATAATAGTTGATGAAACAAATGATGAAAAAGAAAACACATATACACAATTCCGGTTTTCTAATTAGTCCTACCACGCATCTCTTTCCCCTTTCGGGTCAATCGGGAAGTCGTGGGGTAAGTATTAAGATTACTTTGAAATCTCAAATATGGAATATGAAATTGATAATAAATCAAAGTATACTACCCTGCAGATTAGAACTACGCTAGTTTGCAAAAAAAATGAAAGAAAAGCAAAAAAGAAACACGGACACAAATCCCCCCAGGGGGGATGGTGAATAGGCTTGAAAGAGCCTATTCGAAAGGACCTTTTCTTTCTATTAGCAGCGATTTACAATATCAGAAAATTAAAATTGATGCACTTTGGTCCTTGTTATCTGGGATCCAAAGGCTTACAACAAGCTTGTAACAAGCTAGAATTAAAACATAGTGGTGGGGGAAGCTTTCGGGAAGCTCCGGTTCGTCCAAGAGTCGGAAATTGGGCAGAGTCTCTTTCTCTTTTTTGTTAGACCTGCTAAAAAACAGCGAGCAATCAAAATCAAATGTGCCCAAACACACTTTGAAAGTGTTTTGGGTCACTACACTAGTTACAAAAAAAAACTAAGTAAAATTTTGTTAAGTTGGGGTAATCTAGTTTTGCAAAAAGGAACCAAGGAAAACAAGCATTCCTTGGGATCTTGGCTTGCTGTTTGGGCAGCCAATGAGATGTGCACTTTTATTGTAGAATATGAAACTTTAAAGTACAGCAAAGGAAACTACCTTAAAAGCAAGCTACAAATTTTCTTTAAAATGCTTGCAAAAAAGAGGATAATTTCAGCTCGATCTCTTGAAATATAACTTTATATGCAAAACGGAACTGAGATCTAAACTTAAGAGAGGATCTTACTAGCTAGATATATATATGTAATTTTCTTAATGAGACAGATCTAAGCAATGAGATTCTTTAATAGTAACCAGTTTGAAGAAAATTTAAGATTTTGAAGGAGGAAAAGGAGAAGAGAAGTGCTTGTTGCTAAAGCAGATCTGTAATGGAAACTTGTTAGTGGAATACAGAGAGGCAATGTCTTCACAAAGCTTTTGGATGTATAGTGGAGTCAAACTAGATCCACAACTCGTCCAATCCTTGCTACCTGAAAGCTAAACACACAATCCTGCATGAAACCTCATGAGATCTGGATATATATATGAAAAAGAGACCAGAATTACATGCAAATAAACTTATTAGACATGTATAATCTAGATCTTCTAACATATATTCTATGAGATATAAGAAAAACAAGTAACCTTACTTGCCTAACTATACTCCTATTGATTCAGCTGAATCGTTCAAGCCAGACAGGGTTCAGATGCAGAAATTGAGAGAAAAGCCGGCAACATCAATAGCTGTAAGACAATGCTTAATCCACACACATGAGAGCATTACACCATTTGGCCTCCAAATCTTCTTTATTCCAACAATCAAAAGATTACAACAGTATTACAATAGCAAGCCCTTCAATCCAACTCTAACTAGCTTGGAAGAAGCAGCCTGAGCTTTATTTATACAAAAAAAGGAGATCCAACCCAGGGGGGCACAAATCCCAAGGAGATAGACCACTGTAGCTGAAGGAGAGTCCATCGATGCTTGATCTGTGTCTAACTGAGCTAGATCTGAGTCTCACTGAGTGCAATTGTCAATCGGAGAGCTGATCTGACTGACACCTCAACCTGTTGACTGAAGCATCCACCAAAACTCATCTAGATGAGCCAAAACGTGTGGAGGAGAGAGGGAGGGTGAAATTTCCCATAAAGGATGCTGAAGATCAACTCTGGATCTGATTTGATCACCTCCTTTAGTCAAGGATTTGTCAGATCCTGTCAATATGGTTCAGATCTGACTGATTTCAATCAAATCGGCTGAGAATCCACTGATCTATGATTCTGGATTTGCTCCATTATTCATCAATTTATTAATTAAAATAATCAATAATTGATTTTTTGGGCTATTTGACCTGAGTGATGGAAAATCACTCAAAACTAGGAAATAGTGGGTCCATGGGTTTACATGGTGCTCTTAGCTTGAAAATGAGCACCTACATGACTGAAACAGATTATTTGGCCCACTTTTAT
The DNA here is from genome assembly GCA_001517045.1 of Pseudotsuga menziesii. Taxonomy (NCBI): domain Eukaryota; kingdom Viridiplantae; phylum Streptophyta; class Pinopsida; order Pinales; family Pinaceae; genus Pseudotsuga; species Pseudotsuga menziesii. Next base: position 289,722 of record LPNX010957514.1, on the reverse strand, counting down.
TACAAAATCAATTTTTCCAATTAAACTATTAAAAAATAGCCTAAGTTTTGGAAAAATAAAATCCTAATAAAAAAAATTGAAAAAACTAAAAATTTGAAAAATTGAAAAAACCTAGGGGGACTTAGATATGTTCATATGACTCGACCATGATGTCTAGCATGTTTATACATTGACACATAGACTCTAATAATCTCAATAGGCCTAAATGCCAAGCCGACCACCCCAACTTTGGAGGTATGGAGTGAAAAACTCAGAAATTATCAGTCGTTTATTCAACAACTAATAATAACCAAGGGAAAAAAACACCCTGGGCTGATCAGATTGACAAATAAAGTCTAAGAGACCGAGTCTTTTACAGACACTATCATGTTAGAACATTTATTACAATTCCCCCATGGGGTATGAACATGTGATATAGTACAATAAAGCTTCCCATAAGCACTTCTGAAGGTCTTCTGAAGTCCGAACAAAAAATCTTTGTCCGGTTCACTAGGCTCACTTGATAAAAAACCACTAAGTACAACTTAGGTGGTAACAATAGCTAATTGCAATGAAATATATATCTCAACCAGGGATTCAAACATTGCATTTTAACATATGTACCCACACATATGCTTGCATAACCACAAGATTTACATAATCTTTTAATGCACATTCACTCAATGCACCCTTGCATGGATTCATGAATACCATAATGTGATGTCATGCATTCCACCATGATGATTTGGAAGGTCTAGCCAATGCCTCAACACATCATCTAGCCACCTCCCCAATACTTGTAGTACTATCTAAACACCCTCTTCTTTTGGCCAACACAATACCAGGATACACCCTTTCTCCGCTAAATGGTTCCACAGGCATATTATAAGGCATTTTCCTTTTTTGCTCCACGGTTCCCTCAGGAAATCCTCCCCCTCTAATGGCCTCTATGTGTTGGCAAGAAGGTTACTGTCTAGGACACTGAAACAAGTGGGAAGACCACTGGACACTTGTGTAGCACTATAGCCTTTCCATATCCAACAACACTATGGTCTAACCCATGACTATCTCATATGGCATTTACTACCGCAACTGGACCATATGTCCTTACCTGCCTTGGTTATTGACTCATAACCAACATACACACATGGCATGACATTCTTTCGTATGAATGCATTCTAAATTTTAAACAATCATATGGTATGAGGCTCTTTTCCCTTACTACCCCATACCTCACCATACTCGGTGGGATATCATTCACATAAATGCATTCAATATCACATGCATACCAATTTATAATGATTAAAATATGGTTGCAGGGATTCTTACCCAATCCGCTTTAAGCACTTATGCAATTGACATAAATAAACCTTTACTTGCATGGCCGCCATCAACATTACTGATGTTACATGATCAATTGGTCTCTTACAAAGGATTACACAATCCTTCCACCAACCTCTTGATCATAGGTTTATTACCCCAACGTTTCTTCACAAGGCTGTAGGTCACGTGCTATAGCATCATCAACATCTCCAACCATGTCACAATTATATTTGGTCATTCAATCATCACCAAGTGCAATAATTATTAGCATTGGTTCATTGCATATGTAAAACCATACAACTTTTATCAATATGTAATATCATATGCATGCACAAGCATATTCACATGCACTATGCATTATCTCTTAATCTGCCCTCTTATGCATACGCATTCCAACTATCTAATCTTTTGCATTTCCAACATTCCTATGCCATAATTTTCCATATATAAAACTCAGAAAATACAAATACAACAACAAGAGAGAAGAGTCAAGGAATTCTCCCTTTCCAATTCCTTATCATAGCATTGAATTCCTCTTCCACATCATAGCTTATCCATTTCATGGCCTCTGCCAAGCACACAAGGGATCATTAGCTATGAATTTCTCTCCGAGTAACTATTCAATAAATACACATATGTATAACATTTACACTTGCTACTTTTCAAGCATGCAATTCTTATGCTATAAACAAAAATAGTTTAAGGTGAGAAATTTCTCTCTTTATCAATGTTGCCTTGTGGAGTTTATTCTTCAATTTCTGCTACGACCATCTTATTAGCCTTATGTAGCTTTCCTTGTCGCTACAACAACTTTCATTGAACTCTATTCACATTGTCTTGCTGCTCCAATTACTATGAGTAACACTAGCCATGTTCATCTTTCCCTTTCTTAGACTTCCTAGCACTTAACAGTGCTGCAACTGATTCCATTCCAACTCCATATCGAGTCTTTTGATTCTTTCAAGGCCCATTTACATTATATGCCCTTTTTCTTCATTCAACTGTGAGACTTGCTTTCTTTTCCCATGGAAATATTTGCCACAATTTTGAACCACACAACATATTCACACACGAGAATGCCTCATTCTTTGATTGGTGGCCTTTGCATGGCCACTCTGTCACTATCATGAACCACATGACAGGTCCACATATTGGAATGTCTTATTCTATTAACAACAACTTCTAGATGAATGGAATTTCCTTACCCATTCTTATTATTTACTCATAGGTTGTTGGTTCATGTTGCAATATCCTGCAACTTCTCTTAGCATGCATAAATTTGCCCACATGGATGATTCATCCATCACCTTTACAAGTTGCATGTCCTTTCCCTTGGCACTTTTTTGCAATTCAATTTGCACATATTAATCACAATAATACCTTGGATGCACTTTTATCCAAGGCACTAATGTCCATTATGTTAAATTATTTTACTCAATATCAAATCTGATTACTACTCTCAATAATTCTTTACTTATAAATTATAAACACAAATATTGATATTATTAACCAATGGTGCTGTGAAAGAAAACATGGGATTTCATCCACATATTTGACACAGTTATTTTACCCTGGAAACCCGAATTGGGAAAAACCAACATTCAATGTTCTTCTTTTATTAGGTCACACATAATAAGAAATTACAACAATAATGGAACCTGGAACTCAATCCCATAGAGAAATCGACCTCTTACTGAATCGACCCTCCTAAAGAAAATTGACACACGAAAGATGAAATCGGCTTTAGCGAATCGCCTCTCCCCACCCTCTACGTCACTTGTACGACAATCATATGGATTCGTACGATCTATATGGACTCTCCATGCGACTGTACGGATTTGGCCTCTGTTGGTTTGGCTGGGTTTTAGCTTCTCTCTCTATCTCTCAATGCAATTGGCCCCTTCTTTTTTCCTCAGATCTTTCTCCTAGTTGCAAATCTCCCTTCACTCCTCCTCAACCACTGAGTCTCTCACTCACAAAGTATCTCACTCTTCACTTGAGAAATCTCTCTCTCAAATGATCTCTTGATCTTGTGTGTCTTTCTCCTATCCTTGGGCTTTCTTTTTTAGCATCTCAAAAACCCTAACCCCCAATCTCCAAAGTGATTGATGGCCAAGATTAGATCTTGAGCCTCACTAATGGTTGTGACTTAATCTTAAGTTCACTTTTTAGTCATTAGCCAACATTAAGTTAATAAAGTTAGTCATTAGCCAACGTTAAGTTAATAATGTGCTTTTCTTGAGTTAAACTTAAGAAAGAGATTATAAAATTCACTTAATAAATAAGCAAGTACCTAGAGTGTAAATGGACAACTTTTGCATACTTGACACCTAGCCTATGTAGAAGCTCTTGTCCGAGGATTAATAGTCCCTCCTAGCGAGGAAGAGTTTTGCACCATTCCCATTGTATCTCTGAAGAACACAAACTTGCCCTTCATCAAAGCCTTGGTGAGAATATCTGCAATTTGCTCATTTGTAAAAATATGTTGAAGTTTCATTGCACCCCCCTCTACACGATGAAGTGATATTTGGTCTCTATAAGACTATATGTTTGGATCTGTCATGAAACACTGGATTCTCCGAGAGTTTTATGCAACTCTAATTGTCATAGCAGATCATCGTAGGAACCAACTCTTGACCAAATAAACCCGTGAGCATCTTGCGAAGCTAAATGCCCTCACAACTCACCAAACTTGCTGCCATGTACTTGGACTCTGTTGAACTAACTGCCATTGGCGTCTGCTTCTTGCTAAACCATGAAATCATTGCTGATCCCAAGTTGAAGCAACACCCTGAGGTGCTTTTCCTGTCCACTGCACTCCCTGCATAGTTTGAGTCTGTATAGCCTTGTAACTGCACTCCACCACTCTTGACATACCTCAGTCCATACTCCACTGTACCTTGTAGATACTTGAGCACATGCTTTGCTGCAACCCATTGTACCCTCCTTGGGTCAACCATAAATTTGCTTAGGGTATTCACAACAAAGCATATATCTAGCCTAGTGTTGACTAGATACATCAACGGATCAATCCGCTGCGTGTACAATGTAGCATCAACCAACTCTGACTCAAAAGCATCAAGCTTCTTTAGGTTGGTGATCATTGGTGTAGACATAGGCCTGCCATCCTCCATCTTGAATATTTTTAGAATATCAACTGCATAATTTCCTTGCTGCATGAAAACTTCAATCCTAAAAAGTAGTGCATCATGCCGATGTCCTTCATCTTGAACTCCGAAGTTAGATCACGCTTACACATCTCAATGAGCTTCCCTGACCCTATAAGGAACATGTCATTTACTTAAATACCAAGATGAGTGCATCATCGCCAACAAATGTAAAATACAAGCTGGGATCTGCCTCATGTCATTTACTTAAAGTACCAAGATGAGTGCATCATCGCCAACAAGTATAAAATACAATTGGGATCTGCCTCACTCTTCATGAATCCAATAACCAACATATAGTCATCAATCCTTGAGTACCATGTCCTCGGTGCTTGCTTGAGTTTGTATAACGCTTTCTTCAACCTGCACACTTGATAATCTCTTCCATGCACCTCAAAGCCTTGAGGCTGCTTGATGTACACCTCCTTCTCAATAACTTCGTTGAAAAAGGCCGTCTTCACACACATTTGATGCCTCCACCCCATCTTTGAAGCAATAGATATAACAACCCTAATAGAAGTATACTTGGCTACTGGAGCGAATGTCTCCTCATAGTCTACTCCCTCCTTCTAGGAGAACCCTCTAGCCACAAACCTCGGTTTGTATTTCTCCACATTATCATTCACAACATGCTTGATCATTAGAGGAAATTCGGGGTCTAAAAATGGGCCTTGTAAGAAAATGAGGCATCATAAAAGAAAATGAGCCAACCTTAATTTCTTGATGAGTTGGAATTCAAGAACCAATAGAATTTCAATAAATTGAGTCAACCATAATGGTTGACTAGACAGCGGGGTCCTCCAAAAGTATGCAGTATGGGTACTCATTGGATGCAAAATTCAATTCTGCATCCAACGAGTGCTCCCGCTCAAAATTTGAGTAAAAACATAGGGAGATATGTTGAAAATAAGAACAAAAAAAGTAGTTTTTTTTTCATTCTTCCTCAAAAATTAATAACAATTATTTTTTTGTTTTAACAATTATCTTATTATTTTTCCTTAGGAGGCCCATTTTAGACCCCAAATTTCCACCAACGTATTAAAGATCCATCTTGAATTAACCACTGATTTTCCCTTTAGCCTTGGAACCATAGAAGAAAGAATCGGCGATTTTTCGCCGAGTTCCCGAAAAATCGCTATGTTTGGGGGAAAACGATATTTTATGCCGAAAAAATCGCGACTTTTACAAAAAATCGCACCTCGCGTGGTAATGAAAAAATCGGCGATTTTTTAGAAAGAATCGCACCACGACAGGTAAAATCGTCGGTCTGTAAAAAACGAAATCAGGGTTTTGTTAAAATGGATTTTCGGGTTTCTAGCAAACTCGCCAGCAGTTAGCAGCCCACTCTCAGAAATCGCGATTCTATCTTCTATGCAAAAATAAATGAGAGGAAGAAACTATATGCATAAACATTTAAAATTCGTGGCAAAGGGTTCTCTAAGCCTACAAAACTCTGCAGGGAAGGAACCAGTTAACTTGCCTAGCGGTTTAAGATTCTAAACATGTTAATGTCGAAAGCATCATTTCAGACTGTCTTTATTGAAGCTCTGCCAATCAACGTTGGCTATTTTATTTTTTTTGTTAACGAAGCTAGCTCTACTTTTGTTTTAGATCCCATTGTTGACGGGTATCTATTAAGTGAAATTCATCTAGATCGAATTGACTGTAGTCAACTCTGTTGGTTGCATGGATACACCATGTATTCAAGGCGTTTTGAACCTAGGTTTGAGTGTTGTGATTTTTTTGATTTAAACACTTGACCTCAATTGAGTAGCCAACTTCAGAGTCGTGTTACTTCCCTATGGAACTTTAGAAACTAATTATCCAACGATAAAATTACTTTTTGCATTTGAGAGATCATAGGGCTCCAAGATCTCTGTTTTGTGTCTCAAATAATTAAAACGTTTTTATTTTTGATCAAATTTGGAAATGTACAAACCCTCATGAATCATGTTCATCTCTGTTCATGAATTTGGTAATGTTGTTCATCATCTGTTCACGAATCATGATCACGATTTATTAAGAATGAATTTTATCTACAAACCCTCATGATTTGGTTTCATGATGAATGGTAGTTTGAGCCTTGAGGGACGTTTGAAAATTTGAAGTTTGAAGGGTGTTTGAAGTTCAGACTCCAGATAGGGTTATTTTGTGTTTTTCAATATTTGCCGTGGTTTGCCGATTTTTGCCGATTTTTTTCGCCGATGTTGCCGAGAAGATGTTTTCTGGACCCTTGCCATTTTTTTGCCGATGCCGATGTTTTCTTCTATGCTTGGAACAATGTCTTACACATCATTCTTTACAATGGATGCATACTCCTCCATCATGGCATCCCTCCAAACCTGATGGCCTGCTGCCTCCTCAACATTGGTAGGCTCGGAATCAAAGATGTCACTGATTAATGCCACGTTACTCGAAAATTGTCTTGGTGGTTTGCTTTGCTTGAATGAACTCCTAGGAGCCACCATATGCTTTAGGCATCTTGGCCTCCTCCTGATAGAAGTGGAAGGAGCCTTCCTGATCTAAAGACAGAGTCTTTGTACCTGTTGGTGTTGGTCTCACCTCAACCTTTGGAGCCTCTTGCTCCTCATCCTTTGCCACTACTGGAATAGTATGTTGATGCTTCCTAAAGGCTCGACTCTCATAAAATCAAACATCCCTCCTCATAACTATCTTCCCTAGTGCTGGAATGTATACCTTGTATGCCTTTGAAGTCTTGCTGTATCCCACAAAAATTCCCTTCTCTCCTCAAGGTTCCAACTTCGTCCTCTTCTCCAATGGTACATGCACATACACTGGACATTCGAAGATACGAAGGTGGCCAATTTTTGGTCTCACTCTTGTGAATGCTTCCTCAGGAGTCCCAAATCCTTATGAGGACTCTTGTTATAATTGTACATTGCATTGTTGCATGCTTTTTCCCAAAGAAACACGGGAAAATCTTGATCATGGATCATTGCCTTAGCAGCTCTAATGATGGCCTTGTTCTTCCTCTTTGCAACCCCATTATGCTGTGGGTTGTAAGGTATTGTCAGTTCCTTCTTAATTCTTGCCTCCTTGCAGAAATCCTTGAACCTATTACTTGTATACTCACCTCCATTATCAGTTCTCAGAACTCTGATTTTCTTCACTGTTTGGTTCTCCACGAGAGCCTAAAAATCTCAAAACCAACTGAAGACCTCATTCTTGGTGTTCATAAAGTAGATCCACGTCCTCTTGGTGAAATCATCTATGAAGGTCATGTAGTAGTTGTAATTTGTCAATGAAGCTATTGTTGAATTTTTAACTACTGTCATAAACTGGTAATTATGAATGCAATTTTAAAATTTTCTTTTGCATAATTACATATGAAAGTATCAACTATATGTATGAGTAGTATAACATTAATTAGATGTAATAGTAAACAATCATAGAGCAAGAAATAAACACATCATGTTACATTAGACATGAAAGTAAACAGTTCACATCACATCAATCATGCATAGTAAACACCATAATTTATCCTGGGAAAACCCTCTTTCCTTCAGAGGAAAAAAAACCCAACAACCTTTCTTATGATAGATTCATGATAGAAGAACAAGTATACATCAAATGACCATGAACAACAAAACTCTTTTACACACAAGGGTATATAGAAACAGAGAGGGCAAGTACTTATCTTTTATGTAGGGCACAAAGCTGTAGTATTAACTCTAGCACTAGTCACATAAGCACTGTCTCTGCACATGTCACACTGGCAGAGCTATACTAGGTCACATAATACTGTTGACACCAAGTCTTAGGCTAGCTGTAGAAGCTAGCATGTCTGTCTCTTTAGCACATCGTGCCATCCTGTAGCATGAATAAATTCATGCTAAGGAAAACCCTTGAGCTTCAAAGAAGATAAACCATGGCAACCTGCCAGAGCCTAATGGTGGCCTTCTATTGGCAGCCTGTAGACGACGATGATAACTTCTGCAGTGTGATACAAACCTTAACCTCTGCCATTATTGATTTGACTGTCATCTTGATCTTCTTGGGGTTTGACAGAGCTTGTAGTAGCTCTGTAACATACCTCCTTCTGCCTGTGGATCAAGAGAGGACTGTTGGATAAAAGACTGCCAGTAAGTGATGATTGCTACCACTAATTAACTTGTCAAACCCTAACCTCTGCAAATCATTGAAATGAGGTCCTTGTTGACCAAAGACAAGACTTCACAAGCTTGTCGTTGACTAAGGAAGTATTGTTGTTAACTGTAATTGAATGTTGTTGACCAAGTGAAGTAAATGTTGATTGTTAGTTGACCCTAACAGTCTTGTGTCAGGTGGATCAAACCCTCGGATGGTTTGATCACAAACTCGAATCACTGAAATAGGCCTCGGATAACTGCTGTAGGCTCGAATAGCCTCACTGTGGCCTTAGATAAGATAACCTTCAGATGGCCTGAGATAGTCTTCGGATGGCTAAGTTAACCTTCGGATGGCAGCAAGCTAAGCTCTCTAGGGCTGCCAGATTTCTCAGGGGTCTGGTAAAGGCCTTTAGTGTTGAAA